>JAULCC010036107.1:0-15282 GCA_032358795.1 Nuttallia obscurata | reverse complement strand
GGATCCCTTAGGTGTGGATTCCTCTGCAGTCTTTATTTTCGCCTGGACCAGGATATCACGGAGTGATTTTGGTCTCCAATGGAACGATGGAATGCCATTCTCACTGCCGGGTCATTTCAACTAATGGCACTCATAATTAGTAGAAGCAAAGGGCTCACCGAATGTCTTCTATCTAAACAAAAACAAATCATCGACCAACTTAAATCGGAGCGAGGCAGATATATAAGTGCTTTAAACCGGTCTTACAAGAGTGCAATTGGTAAACAACACGATTTAGTTTCTGCTACGTCCATTGTTGTTGCTGGCTAAATAGGTGACCGCGCGGTATCTAACTCAGATCAGGTGAATATTTTACACTTGGATTTTATTGCTTCATTTTTTTCATTTCTTCATTATTTCTATTTTCAGTTTTTATTTCTTTATTTATTTATATCTAGCGAGTGTGTTTTATGGGGAAATAGGATCGAAATAACACCTCATAACACCACCGGTTTAGAAATAATCTCAGCGGATTGAGCTTTTAGCGCAATTGTGTTCATACATGTCGTGTGCCAACTAATATTATACCGGCAACATTTCCAGGTTAATCACGTACCGAATAGCCTCAGTGTCGTCAGGTATTTAAGGAGCTTTACTAAACGAAATTTACTAAACACTGCTCTTTGGCATGAAGACAGAATCATTTTACATCACTTTTCGGAATTGAAATCTGGCTTGAAAAGGCGGTACATACGTACTTAAATTACTGCAACATCAAGATGGCTCTGTGACATTATTAATAGAGTTTTGCCACTCCATGTAAAAGTTAGAATGAAGTGCAGATTCAATTTGTACGTTTCGGATTAGACACGCTTATGACATTAAACTGTCATAGGTAAAATGGTACACGTCATATGCGTATTCAGGGAGGAATGAACCCATGTATAGGTAAAGCCATAAATTTGTCTGTGGTATACCTAGTTTGTGTTTTCTGTAAGTGCTAAAATGTCCCTAAAATGCATCAAATACAATTTCTGATTTCCAAATTTTCGAACCTCCCCCCCCTAGTACGTCTGTCCGTAAACTTCACTTTCGTCCAGGTACGCCTCTGACTAGGATCGGAATGATTTGCCATGTTACATAGTATCTTATCCAGATTCTAGCTATGACAACACACACAGTGTGACGAAAAGAAAATGTTTTAAGAGTTTGAGACTGTTGCGAGGGAATCAATCCCTGTAAACCCATAGCATTACCATGAATTCACCTCGAATGGTACAACACGATAACAGAAATGACCCTAGCGCCAAACAGAAGCAGATTTCAGAACTTAAGCCCCCTCAACCAAGAAACCTAGATCCACCAATGCATGTAGTGACACAATTTGCATTGTACAATATGCAACGCGAATATGCTGAATCGTGTGACTATCTTGAAATGACAATAGCACATACCGTAAATGTTATAAATAGAATTAAAGGTTCAGTACTATTTCAAAGTATAGCAATTTTATGTCAGACTTGGCTGATGACATTTTTCGTCTTAATGCTAAATCAGTTGAAGTTTTCTACTTTTTCCATATTGACAAGCCTAATGTTATTATGTTATCCCAGGTAATCACGACCTTAATCAAATTCAAGTGGCGCATGAGATAATAGATACATTATTTTGAATTTTTTTTCTGCTTTCGTTTTTGCAATCATTTGCGGACGCAGTTATGATACTAAAACATTTTCCAACAAGTGAAAAATATGTACTATTCATTTGGAGTATAACATTCCTAATAAATCTTGATTTTTAAAGATGCAAGAGATCTTTAAAAGAAATGAGGAATATTGAAACGCAGCCTATGAGAAATTGCTCGTAAACAGGCACATACTGAAACGGTAATAGCACAAACCTGATATTAGTTACACAGACTGAAAACGGTATAGTAACAAATGGAATAGTCAGCAACTGAAGTATCGTACTTACCTGAGCTTTGTCTAACTTAAGATGTTCAGGTCATTGTTTCAATATTGAGACAGGTCGACATCAGAATAGAGACAGAGAACTAAGACTCTGTACTTTACAGATACACACAAACTATTCTGCTAAAACAAGGATTTTTTAAAATAAAATGCTCGCGTATGTGTTTTTCTCGGGGCCAGCTAGGTGTCATTCCCAGGTCCTCTTTTGGACAACAGCTGTGGCTAACATAGATCTACATTGAAGTTTGTATTATAAATATGTCATGTGGGTTGTTTAATTAACCCGTTATACATTGTCAAAAGCATTGCTTATTGGCTATTGTATTTGTTTTGGTATGTCATTGAGATACACACAAACTTAATTGTTATATGCTGATTTATAACAAGACCTGTCACGTCCTATGCTGATACAAAACATAAGTATTCATTTTTATCACAATTATTTTTATTACCACCATATGGTGACAGAAATATAAATATGGATCAATTTTCGTGCGATCAATGGCACTGACAGAGCCTCTTTCAATGCATTTGTATCCGTGGGTTGGTAACTCAAATGAAATCATTTGTGTTTTTTTGCTAAGAGTTAAGTTTGATGTGTTTAAGTGTTGCAAATGCAAACGAAGACGAATAAAAAGAATGTTAAAACTCTCTTATACGATGTTCTTTTTTAAAAGGTGTTTAAGATTTCGCAGAGTACTTTTTTGTGCAAAGTCTTTCGACTTAATTTACTGTACAATATCAGTTTACAATTTGCATACATACATTCATAATTAATATAAAGTAGAACAGAACCATGAAAATATATGCTTACAACTGCATATCCACGGGTACTCTATGATATAACATGTATACACCATTGCTATGCTGTTTAATGATATTAAGAATGGAATAAATATGTAAATAGGGACAAAGAAAGATTTTATAACAGTTACACGACCGCGGAAAGTAAAATGTTTCCTTTCCCGGATTTTATAAATTGTAGAGAATCATCAAATTTAAGTTCCCAGTTCATTTTTTCACATTTCACTTTGTCATAACCGAAATAAACACCCGTGGCTTTTGTTCCATAATTCTATTTTATCACCCAAAATTACTTGTAAAACGTTTCGAACTGCCAATCCAAACTTACTATTGTTTAATCCTGTTAAGTTTTAAAACTGAAAATGACCTGAAACCTTCTACAATTGTTAAGGGGATTCGAACTTCGGCCTCACTGTAAATTAAAAAGAGGTGTCATCTGCTAACTGGGTTAACTTGATATTCGGACAATCCTGATGATGGGTAGAATATGTTTGATTTCCGACAATAAATTATTGTTAAAACAAACATTGACTAAATATAATGAAAATGTAAAATAAAAAGTCTGTATCCACTGAGTAAATAAATGACCAAAACCAAAATATTTTATTACAATTAACATAAAACTTCATTCTTTTGTGTCAATGGATTTTTCATAACAGGCAGCCAATTAATTTCTTGTTACCATCTGTAATCTTTACATCCTCGGTGGTATAACGCTATTTGTGAAAACAGGAAATTGTCGAAGACATTCTACATTTGTAATAAAACAATGAATACTATTCAGAAGATGAAAATATAATGTAAAGAAAGCCATTTAGTATGTTTTGCTGATGTAAGACAATATGTATGAATTGAGCTGAGTTGTAATTACTAAATTAAATCTTATTGTAATGTTCGTCTGATAGAAGGGCGTTGTTACATTTACATACAGAAATGTTGGTGACTTTGTTGAAGAACAGAAGAAGATAGAAGCTTCTTCAAACTTCAATTTAGGAATGAACAAGGTATTTTTAGAGGCTACAGTGAAACGGACACATACCACGATGATGGCTGAAAAAACATATGAAAATACGCATGTTTGAACGGAAAGATGTTCCAGTTGTGTATCACCCACATGGACTGATCCGGCAAATCAGGAACATCATATTAAAAAGACTTTCTGTCACTATGTCTACTTATGATAATGGTAAAACACAATAATAGAATGAAAATGGCCACATACGTTTATACATTCAATATATGAACTAGAATCTATCTGTACCTGTGGAATAAATTATGCAGTATTTATCAGCATTTGTTATTTTGTTTTGCAGCTAACAAAATATTTTCATAACTTCGTCTAAAACATCAGTTTTAACGCATGCTACTATATAAATGAACCCTTTAAAATACACGTGAATTAAAAACTGTACTAGTTGCAGGCACATGCATGACAGTTATAAGCTTTAAAATGTTTGAATTTTATGAAAATGTAAAAAAGCGATAATCAATAAGCCCGGTTTACCTAGAGCGTGGCTCATATGCTTGTTGCTAAATTTTTCTGAGGTATATCACAGTAAGTAATTAAAACAGAATAGAATTAGTCTTCAGTATGCAACCGCAGTATCATTTTTGGTGAAACTTATGGTTTGAAAGAGATTGTTGAGCAATACATTTCTTCTTCTGTAGATCTTTCTTGTAACTGTTGTCGAGCAACGTGAAAGTCATCCATTCATAAATACGCGTCCACTCATAAAACTCAGCGAGAAAGGGGTAGCGATATCTCCATTGACTTAATATATACATGCGTTCTAACAGGAACCTACGTTGTCATGTACCATTTATGAAAATATATTGGGGCTACTTGTTGGGAGACTACTTGATTGTGTCGATGGGAAGGAAGATGACCTTTTGTTGTCGGTTAATATCGTTACACATTCTGAGGCCGGCATCATAACGTATAAACTATTGGTTGGATGTATACACATGTATGGTAATGTAACATTGATCATTACCTTTAACTGTTTTTATTCAGTTTACACATGAATGACGTCGATTGACAACATTCTTTTGTAGGTCAACAAACTTATGTTTGTGTCATTCAGAAAGTTCAGCGTACTGTTAATTTATATAATCTGTCAAATGAATGACAAACATGAACGAGGGTCTTTTGTTTCTTTTACAGAGAGATACAATAAATAAGGTAAACAAAATACAGTTCGGTGTTTAAAATATAAATGATTGAAAAGCGTTGTTTCTATCATGGCTTCATCGATAATACTGATGTTGTTTTGTTGTAAAGTGAACACTAACAACCACCGTCTATTAAGATTGACGCCTGTTAGCAGCATATTATCGCGTCTATGTCCGTTCGAGTATTTCAGTGTCAGAGTATTCAATAGACTCATTCTTAAATTAAATATGAATTATAACTAGAACTGACAAAATTATTTTAAGCCCTATATTTGAAGTTATTAAATAAAGTAAATACATACCGGTAACTGTCACACGGATTGTCTGATGTAGAACAATAGGATTCCTGAAAATGAAGTGTTTGTTAATGTGAAGATTATACCTAGATGTTTATCGAATGTTTATAGCGCACTCGGATACTGTTGATACACGCTTGGCGAAGGAATCGGGGTAAACCGAAATCAAACCTTCCAAAGCTGAACTAATACATTTTGATGATTTTATCCTTATGGTCAGCCAATCCTTTTATCTATCATATCACATTTTCGAAAACATCAAAATATTTAAATCATCATTTGCATACCCTATTTTAGACTTTAACTAATTACTATATTACTATAACTATTCAGAAGTCAAGTATATGTGAACATATACACACTTACTTAAACTGAGGGATAAACGGTTGTTTTGCCGTCTATGAAAAGTTTACCATCAGACAAACATTGCACACTATTTCAGCATGGCATGTCTAGACTGTCCAAAACAGCAATTGTAATTGCATTTTAAACCTAAACAAATTTAATATTGTTTTACCAACCATGATAGAGGCTAAAACGCTAAATATCGTTTTGACTAGAAGTTCTAAAGACAATCTAGGCTTAAACTGTTAGAAGACTTTAGGAAGTTAGAGATTGTTTTATTGTTCTTGTAATTCAAATCACATACAATGTTTTATCAGCATCAATTTACTAGTATACCATGGTGACTATTTTTGTTATCTTTTAATCATTAGTTGCTATCTTTAAGCTCAAATCATAATAACACACGCGTTGTATAATTGTTTCCACTGATGGTCAATATGTTAGAAAAACACAATTGCAAAGGGTTGCGGTGATTGTTAAATAATTTGTTGGTTTATCTAGGGAATAGATCATCAATATTAAAATCATATTGAATGTCCTACATTGTCACTTGCAAAAACAATTGTTTAAAAATATCATGGAATTGTCTGAATTTTAGTTTCTTTGTTTACAATCGCTTAACAACTGGATATATATGACGGCTGACAACTCATAAAAATTCACACCCGTGAAATAAAAAAACGTAGATATATTTCTTGTTTCTTTTTACAGTGATTGCTATTATATTGATAGGCATATAGACATAGACATAATAGTTTCTTATAGTCTCACTTTTGTACTTAAAACGTTTAATACATAAAATACACATATTGTATATATTATATAAAACGTTAAAGCACAAAACCACTCAGGATGAATTATGAGAGACTGTTTAAGATATTTACATAATAGCATCATATAACTTCACATCTAACAGATGATAATAGTTATAAAAATCCATTGACAATACTAAGTACTTACCATAAAGTTATCACAATAAACGAAAACCTTAAAAGCACAAAACCACTCAGGTTGAGTTATAGATGTAGCAACTTTTCATACAGTTGTATTGAATGGTGCATCAGTAATCTCCTATTTTTTTCTAAAGACATTCTTCACTTATTCGTAAACCTGGCTTCTGTCATATTGACTAAACCTCTTTTATGTAGTACATGTATTACAGACGTCTTGGTCTTATATTCCTTTGAACAACATACCTTATTCCATGTAGCTCCCCGTGTGGTTTACACGTAAACTTGACAAGGTCTTTGCATTCAAGTTTATCTGTGGTCGGTTTTTGACAGAAGAGAGGCATTCCGTCGTTGTAATGCGACATGTTACAGATTCCCGATGAAGTATTCAAAAGGTTTGGCAATGGGAAACAGAAAACTTCAGCAGATTTGCCCTTGTTGGAAAAAACACCAATCATTTGTCTCAAACTGAAGAACTTCAAAGATAGGAAGCAAAGATGTTATGAATTGACTGATAACAATTTGCTGATGTATATATTCAAATAGCGTAGGTAAATCAAACAATGAAATAGAACTGTGCAGCTGAATCGACGTAAACAAGATTATGAAAGTTTTCAATAAATCCTTGATGATTAGGAAATGATTTAGAGTACTCACATTTAACGCACTGCTGCGGTTTCTGAAGGTTGTTAGGTAGAACGGAAATTGTCACTTTTATTTATGTTATTTCGAAAATGTATGTACGCTTGTAGTGTACTTTGTTCGCACACGTTTCCTTACTTTATATTTATGTTGTACAATATTACCACTTATGTGCAATTCAATTTGCACTAAGTGTGTCGTGTCCCCTTTACTTTATCTGTTTTGATAATTAAATCTATTTTTATCTTTAAGATAATGACTTTACATCATATGTTTGTCTTACCTCTTTACGTAAGGCATACATTTTCCTTATCTCCTCTCTTGTGTGGGCCACTTGTGCGACTATAGTTGGATTCCCTTGCCACAGTGCTTTAACCACAGCAGTATAAGAACCGTTCCTGTGGTCAATTACGTAACCGGCAGCATATGCCCCTTTGTTAGGTTCAATTATTCGGATCCTTACACAATCACCTCCGTAGCTTCTTCGCTCGCCATTTTTGTCGTTGATTTCGACCCTCACAAGAATCATATCTCCAACGGTATACTTCCTTCTTTGAGTCACTAATGAAACATGTAATATTAAATAATACTGACACATACGGACATTGTTTGTATACTTATGTCATTAAGATATAGCGTTATAAAAGACGTTAACATGTTGGCCCTGTTATTTAAATCCAGTGAAAACATGTTTTATAAGTTGGTATTCGCGGTTTATTATCCATTTGAGTAGGAAAAAAATAATTTCAAAGACAATTGTTTTAAAAAAAAATTATTAACTGGTATGATTAACTCTTTCGATGACAAATAATTTCCGTCTGTATATAGTTTTGTCTGTCGCAATCTTCAAAGTGTATATTTCTGTATAACAACAGAAAGAGGATATCAAATAGTTTGGATCCTAATAAGACGCCGAGCCAAACGTGATGTATATTCAACACTTTTGAACTAAAAGCTCCTACGTAATTGAAAGGTAAACTTAATATATATTTTATATTTAATTTATATCTAAGGTATATTTTACTATCTACAATAATACATTGATTGAAATTATTTCTAAGCATCCAATTTCTTCGCATCTGAATGAGGTTTTATAAAATGTGTATAACACACTTCCCATATTTGTTTGCCTGATTTCCATTATGTTCTGTTTCTCTTCAGCGGAGTACCAGAATAATTAGTATGACCTGTCAGTTTTTAGTCCTAACATGTCAAACTTTTCGACGGAGGATTTTACTTTAAGGGTAGAGTACTCTATAGGAAGACAGTACCATTTTCCTAATCATTTAAAGGCAAATCTCAAAGTTCATAGAAACAACAATTAGCTATCACGATGTCCTGTAAATGGCAGTACAAGATTATTGACAAAAGTAAATACTGTCACGGCTTTCTGCAGTTTAAATTAAATGATTCAGCTTCTACACAAAGTGTTTATACACAAAGTATTAATTTGACAATACTCAATAATCAAATTCAACTATGGCCATTACACAATCAAAGTATGTCCATTCCAGACTTACAAGTTAATGAAAGTAATTCGCTTGGCTGATGCTTAAAGTTTCCCTTTTACTGAAATCTCTTGCTTGACCTTTTATAAGGGTTGGTCCTGGGCAATTATCATGCAAAGCTCATAAGATGTCCAGCCAAGGTGCTAAAACAATTGGCTTGGAGCCATTCTCAACAAGCCCAACACCTTGCTGTCATACAAAATCAGACCACTGTGGCATTCACACTATTTGAAAGTACAAATGCATGTTTGCTTGTGTTTGTAAACTAGCGTATGGTTTTAAACGAAAATTGATTGAAACAAATGATAGGATGTTACTGGGAATGAACATAAGGTGCCAGCTTGAAAAGCCTAAAAACAAAAATACCTACGCAATCTACAAGCTCCAGTCTTAGCATTGTAATCCCACATATTTGTGTGATTGCACACTTTAGTTTAAGATTCTAAGACTGAACAATGCCATATATTGGCACACACAATTTAAAATACTGAAAATATCTATCGGAAATGAAAATATATTAATAAAAGAAATATGAAAGGAACTAAAGTTTAAATTAAAAGGTACCTGTCCTGTTTATATAGTAACAGACCGTTTTAGTTTGGCAAATTTCTGAATGTTTCATGTATCAATTACTTTAGATATACCCGATATGAAAAGAAAAACAATGTACGATATAGAGTTTTGTCAGTTAAAAAGCGTTTTTTTGCATTGAAATAATTCCAAATTGCATTCTTATTCAAGATACTTATAGTAACAATTAAAGTCAAACAATGATACTAATGTTTATTATCAATGAATGACACAAACTACGAAATTATTTTTTATATGTTCGATTAAAATGTAAGAATATTTGATCGGCATATAAGCGACATCGACATAGTGGATGAGTACAGCCTAATTTGCATGGTAAGTCGTCAAGTTATACAGTCTTTTATTTTTAACACTAATTCTGTTTATTCACCACAAATATGTACAAGATGGTCAAGAGTGTGCGTTGTTAGTGCCTTATGAAATTGATATACGAAACGTTAAATCTTATCACTAGTGGATATGAGAAGGTCGATACGAACGCTGTCATGTTCCATTCTGTTCTGTGTTGTTTTTGTTATAATGTACCTAAATTACCCCCTTGCGATATCCGAGTCTACTTTCGTAGATAAAAGCAGAGGAATTCCGATTGCTATCTGGAATCACAAATATTAGTATTACACTGAACACTCGAACTTCTTTCGATTGATATCTTTCAAACAGCGGACATACAAGAGCTTATTTATTCAAACTTAAACTTTAAAATCATCGCATTGAAACTGTGACACATGTACTGATGTCATAAATAGAATCAGAATGGATTTAATTTTATTATAATTCATCTTTCATTAGCATCAGCAGTTTTGTGAATACATTAACCAAAACTTTTTCAAACTGTGATCTGAGAGGGAAAACTTGCTACACCAAACCTTGAGAGTAAGGGTAATGTCTTGGGGATTTAGTTTACCTACAATCGACAGCTTTGGAGATGGCATTTTTTGCGTGGCGTTTGTACCGGGTGGAATCTTTAGAGCTTCCTCCTCTGACATAAAATCTGTATATGGATTCCAAAGATCCAAACTAGAATGGTCAACATCCGACTTTTCACTTTTCCTCTCATGAACTGGAAGTTGTGCATGGATTGCTAAAGGTGCAGGTTCTTTGGCACTTAAAAAAAGTTCATGAAGGTAAAATTAGAGCTGTAGTGCTTTTGGGATGTCATTGATAATAGCGATATTATATATATATTATGTTCAAGATAATTCCATCATTTATATCTCCATTACATGCCTTTTTTAACTTTAGTTGTTTACTGATATATAAGTTACCGACACATTCCCTATTAATACTATACTAATTCATTAATATGCAAACACTTGACTTTTCAGAAAAATTAGCATGTAAATTCTGATTGAGGAATAAAAGTTTCAGTCATTTTAGGTATTTATTTACATGTCGTACAATAAAAAACAACAACACACTAAACTCCCGAGAAAGATAAACGAATACAAAGCTGAATTACCTCGTGGTTCTGGAACTACTAGCTATGTACAACATCAGCTCTACCAATAGCACAATAAACACAGCCACAGCAAATAAAGACTTCTGTAACCTAGTGAAAAATAAAACATTGTAAATTTCATATTTTGTTGTTTTGTTTATTTTTTACCTATTGCAGACTAACCCTAACGTAACTGATTTATTTCAGTTCGATCATGTTGAAAGCTCGTGGCGATGTGTTTCCTAAGTAGAACCAGTACTTGGTGTTACGAAGGAGCCCCTACCAGGACTGCAAAGGATTTCCTTTCGCAAGGTGGAAATCAGATCTGCAGAATAACTTTGCCTATTTATTGTTGGCTGGTTTATGAAACGTTGTTTAGAAATTCCCTACATCAACAGAGCGTGTAGTAGTTATAATGATCATTCAACTGAACCTGTGTCAACTCGGCCTGAAAGACAACATATTGGCAATGTGATTTTCAGAGATGACGCTGTTTTTTCACCCTGTGTGTTTGAACACTGTTAGTTACAAAGTGTTTTTTTTAACATGATCACGTAGTAATCTAGAATGCAGTATACTCTAGATACTTGGGTAACATATAATAAACACAAATATACCAACTAACTAAACTATTTAAAATTTAAAAAAAGCTGTAAGTTATGGCGTTCACATTCCCTGACAATTATCAGTGATGAAACGTAGGAAAAGAACCGGAAACACTTGAACGGTTAATCACGCTGAACATAAATTGATGCTAGTTGTAATATTTACATCATTGATATAAGCCTCGTTGTTTAATTACAAAAAAATTCATATATCAACAGTATTCACATTAATTACTGGAATCACGTAACGCATATAATGAATAATCACGACATGAACGACTGTGATGAAAACATATTACTATGAATTTTGATATGTAGAAGATACCGTTGCAGTAGAAATAACGCAGGTGAACCACTTGCAATCGATACAGTTATAAATAGTACATTTTTTGTGGAACAGCTTGCATATATGAATCGAGTTTTTATGTATCATTCTGTCTCATTCCAGCTTGATAACAGTTTTATTCATCCCTCGTCTACTATTAATTTTATTTTACCATACTTTTCCCTCTTCTGCCATTGATCACGTTTAACCATAGTTTTCTCTCGTCTGACATCTATCACAGTTTACCTTTGCATTGCCTAATCTGACACGTTTCATAATTTACTCTATAGTTTCCTAGTCTGAAACTTATCATGATTTACCACATTTTTCACGTATGATATTTAATATATCTGGCAATATTCTGCCCCTTGTGTGACATTTATCATATTTTGCCATTTTCTTCACTCGTCTGACACTGATCATATTTTCCATATTCGTCCCCCATCTGACACCTATCATTATTTACCATGTTTTTTTCTCGTCTGCCACTTTTCATAATTTACTATAATCTGTCCTTCTCTGACACTTATCATATGTACTGTATGTTTTCTTCGTCTGAAACTTATGATTTATCAAAAGATATCTTCATTCGTTTGACCAAGTGAATGAACAGGTGCATTGACACTACGAAATGCATTGCACCATAGCTGGTGACACATTTGTCCTGTGGTGGTATTAGTCGTATTCTCTTGTTTAATTGTTATTGCAAGTGGTACAGGTAAAGCCATTGGAAATATATTTTTTCACAGACTTCACCCATCTGTACAAAATCGAAACTTCTTTGCATAAACTACTTACTACATATGTGTGACGTAAATAATTAGCTTTATCTAGTTTAATCATATGTGATAATTTCCATGCAAATACAGTCAGACAAGCATACAAGCATACATACAAATTCAAAAGAACAAAAGCAAAATGTTTTAGTCATAACAACATATGTTACGACCCGTCCTTTAGTAGTAAACTTGCGTTGGAAAACGTTTATCAAAGACTTGAAGACAGAACTTGGACACATTTACCTTAAGCTTGAACTATTTTGTAACTGTATTAATAGTTACTGAAGATGGTATTAAAAAGATAAAGAAAATCAAAGGGAATAAGAAAAGTACCCACAAACCAATAGTACAACCCTGCGTCTCTTGACATCAACTATTTGTTAATGCATGTAGGATAGGAATAGTCCACTGAGGGTCAGATATCCACAAAAGGACGAGTCTCTCTCGAGTTCCTATATGACTTTTGATACCAATGATGGTACTCCGTGGATAAGAAGAAATCTGTAGTTCAGTGTGTGTTTTGATAATTTAAATTACGGGACTAATTTTGTATGAGGCAAACCTGTGTTAAACAGATGCAGACATATTTCAATAGTTTTGGTATAAGACGGTAAGAATTGTAAGGGTAGGGTTGGTATATACATGTTCAAAACATCGATATATTGCATGGTGTTATAAAGACAGCTTATGCGTGAATAATTTACTTGTTTTGATATTTTAAATGATGTCTTTTGTTAATGAGCACTTATTTACTTATATTATTCATATTTAAAACATTAAAAAAATTGACGAAAATTATAGAAACTCATAGAACGTCATAGAATGAAAACAATTTCCCAGAATATTGAGCACAATACAGATTATTCAAGATAGTCATTTTTGGCATCAAACTTGGAAACAATTTGTCAGTGATCTCATGTTGTCATCAAGTAAACATTAGATAATTCTGTACTTTTCAGGAAAGTTAAAAAAGCATATAAAGGCTGGAGAAATTATCCTGCTTTTATCTTCTGGTTCTGTCTACAGTAATTATATAGAGTTACTTGGTAAATATTTTGAATTATTCCATAG
Source organism: Nuttallia obscurata (assembly GCA_032358795.1). NCBI lineage: Eukaryota > Metazoa > Mollusca > Bivalvia > Cardiida > Psammobiidae > Nuttallia > Nuttallia obscurata. Next base: position 1,807 of record JAULCC010036107.1, on the reverse strand, counting down.
ATATGATTCAGTGCCAAAGTTTTCATTGAAATTTAGCAATGGTGGATATTTTATATAAAAAGTGCTCCGAAACATGTAACAACCGGATTTAGAAGGACATTAAACAAGGTCAGAATAATTTAGGATGTTTGGATCAGTGATATAGATATTTATATTTTAACTTTGTAATTCTGAAAAAAAAAATGTTTTGTAAAGTTTGTTGCTAGCTTGGTCTTTCTCGTTACGCCTGGCTCGTAACACTGGACACTATCTTGCTTTTGTTTTGGTATACGACAATCATTTTAAAATGCACAAACTTTTGATAGCATTTACTAAATTCATTATGTTGTATACAAAGAAAACACATGAAGCTTGAGGAAAGTTGTGAATTGATTTTTACACACAGCTCAGTTTTGTAATATATATGTTAGTTACACACGTTATACTTGCACTTTGAAATATTTTAAAATGATTTTGAAAGGTAGATACATCTTACATGGGCTTTTTCCAATATTTGTTCTGCTCTATAACATCCATTTTACCAACTTACTTGCAGATTATTCAGTGTAGTGTGATAAAATAAAAGTAAAATTATTCTATAAATATAGCTTTCATGTACTACCTTTCTAATGTAAAAATGTAAAAAGGCATATTTTGCAACCATATCTTTCATAGTTTTAGTTTGTTTAAATGCTACCGAAGTAAACATTTTTGTTTCCGCCTTATACAGTAACTGCACCGTGCTGTTCTTTTTAAGTATTTCGGAAATGAATTCCATAGCACATTAGCGGGCTTTCCCAGTCTGAACCTTTTTTGTCTGATCTAAATATCCTATAGCTAATGTCAGTCTAAACTCACCTTCCAGCAGATTGAGTACCGAATGTACATTGAATCTTAAAATAATATATTAAATATATACGACCGTCCATTTTGCAATAAATATCGAAATGAAATAAGTATAGATTAGATGTTGCGGTGCAAAACGTGCTAAAACAAATTAATATAATTTAGTTTTCTAACGCTAAACGTGAATTATCTTACCTTTCAACGCGTGGTTTCATGTTGGATGAAATACAACTCCAAGTTTTTCTCCAATTCACGTAGTGATGTACATGTAACTACATCAACTGCCGGCAACTTATTGATCAAATGAGCTCCAGACATAACTGATATCGACTGAAGATCCAGTAGAAAAATATTTTAATTACCTGTTCATATGTGGAGGAGTCACGGTTGGTGATTTTTAGCTCTACTAGATGTAAGCATTCCCTAGATTAGGTAAAGGAGGCCGTTCTCAAGTTACCGATCTTTTTGATGCCAAGATTAAGAACTGCTACTGATTCTCAACTGATGCAAACATTTCAACTTGCAGATTGGTAAAGAAAATCGGCTTTTGAACACTTTTGCATCCTCAGGATTGGCATAGGTGGGAAGTGATTCCGGCAGGAACATGCGTTTGTAACACTTAATTTGGTAAAGGCATACATCTATTCACAGATGGTACACACGCCCGCATCCCAAGGATTGGTAAAAACATCAATTGGTTCTCGGCTTGTGCATACATTTGCAACCCGAATATTGATAATGACGGGCTTTTATTCCCGGCTGGGTCACACATTTGCAAACCCTAGATTGGAAAAGGCTGACATATTTTTCAGGCATTGGTTTGCATTTGCTTCCCCAAGATTGGTAAGACGGTCATTGGTTCCCTTAATTGGCAAACGTTGGCAACCCCTTGTTTGGTTAAGTCGTGCATTGATTCCTGGCATGCTTAAGCATTTGCTTTTCCAGGAATCATAAGGACGAACATTGGTTCATGGCATGGGCA
>JAULCC010035996.1:0-10484 GCA_032358795.1 Nuttallia obscurata | reverse complement strand
AACAATCAACACCATTAATGGGACTTTCAGCTGATATGATTTACAATCAACACCATTAATGGGACTTTCAGCTGATACGATGATTTACAATCAACACCATTAATGGGACTTTCAGCTGATATGATTTACAACTTATGAACATTGATAAAAACAAAATCTTCAGAATATTTCATTTGAAATTTTCATAATATTTTTCCTTTTTTTTTAAACATTCTGTTGGAAATCTGTATTTTGGTTACCATGTTATTATATATGGTTTAATGATTAATTGAACTTGCTTCATGATCTATAGTGCAGATCCTAACCAGACAAATCAATCTGTTTGTTCCAGATTTACAGGACTGTGCCACTAGCAATATTAACAGTGTTCAGATGTTATCAGTGAGACTTATCAACTATCACATCAGCCCATGACAGGTAAAACCTTAAAATAAAAGTGTGAGATTTCTGATTATATGTACATTTCTTTGCGATAGATATAGAAGAAATTGTGAGCACAATAAAGCGCCCTAGTCCAGAGTACAAGTAATATATCCCTCTCCCATGGTACACAGTGAGCACAGTGCTTTATCATATATCACATTCATTTAACCTGTCTGTCTGTGCTGTCTTTGAGAGTTTTGAGTCCATCAGCATGTTCTTCACGCATCAACTGCTCACGACGAGAATACTTGCTCCGTAGCTGGGCCCTAAGAATGTTAACTGCCTCTGTATGCTGCCTCTCTACTTCCTCCAACATAATTTCCAACTTTCCTACATTTTTGTCACTTATACTTTTGTCACTCAGATAAGACGCATTTGAGCAAACAGACCGTATATCATCATCACCTTCAGATATACAAGTACTAACTCGAATGCTTCTGGTATCCCTTAATTCATCTAACAACTTGTTCTTTTCACACTCTAAGTTTCCTTCACGATCCTTGAATTTAGATTCAATCTCATGCAAGTCTTCTTCTAACATTCTCTTTTGTTTCATCAGCTGCATTTCATTTAAATCTTTTTGATTGATAATTTCTTCCATCTGCTTCTGTTTCAAGACCTGCTTTTCAAGGCGCACCTTGCACTCATTAAGTTCACTTTCAATATTAGCTTTTTCTTGTAATTTTAACATCACAATTTCTTTGTCTCTTCTCAAAGTTTCTTCGATGACACCTTTCTCTCCAAGACAGCCCGACAATCTGCCATTTTCAATATCTCTCTCCTTAAGTTTATCTATCAATTCTTCCCTTTGTTTTTGGAGTAAAGCTAACTGTCGTCCAAATATTTCCTCTATTTCTTCAATTCCGCTTGTATTTCTGCTTAATCTATCTTTCAGAGCCAGAACAATGTCTTCCTGCTCTTTCATCTTCAACAACCATCTGTCATTCTCCATTTTCAATATTTTGTTTTCTTCTTTGAGGACAGCAACCTGTTGCCTTAGTTTGATAAATTCTAGAGCAGATTGAGATCCAGATATTTTTCTTTCACGGTCTGATTGTAACAGCTCTTTCTTGGCCTTTTCTTTTTCCAGAGCCTCTGTCAGCAGTGCAGCTTCCTGAGCATAAATGGCTTTTGTTTCTCGAAAATCCCTTCTAAGTGTAGATATTTCATCTACAAGCTCAAACTGCTTCCGCTCCAGGGCTAAGTGACCATCTTCCTGGGGTGTAAGTTCAGATTTTATATTATCTGGATATTCAAAGCTTTCTGATATTGTGGAATTAGTTCTAGTTTCTGAGTTAACAGAGCTCTTAAACTTTGACTCTTCATTTATGCCTTCAATAAACTGCTGCTCTGATAACACACTTTGATCCAAACTACCAGCTTGCATTGTGCCATCACGTCTGTCAGATTCCGAAATAGTTTGTCCTGCAAAGCTACTACTCCTATTTCTATGTGAATCATCAACAGGAATATCTTGACTAAAAGCTCTTCTGCCATACTCAGCCCAAAGAGGTCTTTTTCTTGCATATCTTCTGGAAGGAACAGGTTCACCTCTGCTAGGCAAAGGCTTTGGACTGGAGGTAAAATCTGGAAGGCCTCTGTTTATATGAAGCAAATGTTCCTCCAATTTCCTAACATAACTATCTTTTTCTTTCAGATCTGTCTTCAACTTATCAATGCTGTTTTTCAAATCCTCCATTTCTTGTAGATCATGCATCGTCAGCTCCCTACTGGAGTCTCTACTCAAATTTCTGCTGCTGCTTTTAGATTCAGAGCCATCTGTTTCTTGTTCTAATAAGTCTTTCAGTGCATGGAGCTCAATCTCCAAATCATGCTTGGATATCACAAGAACTTCAACTTCATTTCGTAAGTCACTGTACATTTTGAGGATATCAGTATTTTCTTTCCTCAGTGTTTCTTCTTGCTGTCTCCATTTTTTCTTTAATGCAGTATTCTCTTCCTGCAATTTTTCAACTTCATTGCTTAGACATACATTTTCTTTTTCCAGTTTGTCCATATTCAAATTGTTTTGCTTCTCTGATGAAAACTTTTCATCCTGTAAAGATTTAAGTGCTTCTTGGAGATCTTGCAGTATTAAACTATTTTCTGTGTCAGTGGTTTCTTCTAAATTTTGAACTCTGCTTCTTAAAGAGTTATTCTCCTGTTTTAATTGATCTATTTCTGATTTCATAAGGTCAGTATTTATAACCTCAACATCACTATCTGTTCCTTCTTTATTTTCAAAGCTCTTATTCTGCAATTCAAGAGTTTCAATTTGGCTAGCAAGTTCTTTTATAGCCCATTCATTTTCAGCATTTCTGTTAGTCATTTCTGACAGTGATCTCTCCAAAATATCTCTTTCTGCTTTCAACTCTTTATTGTCTTCTGTTTTACATTTCATCTCCTCATTTTCCTTTTCTAAGAAAGTCATTTTGTCTGTTAAATGTTCCACAGTTTCTTTCAGGCTACTTGTTTCTGTATGCAGATTACCTACTTGTTCTACAAAAGATTCTCTTTCTACTAACATACTGTCAATTTGAGACTGCTTCCCCTCCAATAGTTCATTAGCCTTTTCAACAGCAGCATCACACTCTTTCATTCTGCAATTCAGCATTTTATTTTCTTCCTTTAATGTACCCAAGTTTGCAGAGGTTTCTTGAAGACAACTTTCTACTTTCTGTACATCCACTCTAAGACTAGCTACTATAACATTCAGTTCATCTTTATCTTGTTTCAAATTTGAGATTTCACTGTTCATCTCTCCTTTACTTAACAACAAGCTTGCTTTTATCCTCAATTCTTCCTCAAGATTTAGTAAGAGATCTTCATTTTTGCTATTCAAAATATTCATCTGTTTTTCTAGGTCATCACACTTTGAAGCTAAATGTTCTTGAATGTTTTTCTTTTCTTCAGCAAGTTTATCAAACATATCAGCCTGGGCAATGAGTGCATTTTCTATCTCATCCTTTTCCTTTTTCAGACACTGTTTCTCTAACATAAACTCTTTTAACAGTACCTCTTTTTCATTTTTCAAAGTTAAAATATCTGATTTTAGTTTGTCCATTTCAGTTTCAAGATAAGTTAATTTTAGTTGTCTTCCTTTTAATTTCCTATTTTCACTTTCTAATGATATTTTCAGATCTGTTAATGTTTCAATTTCTTCACTGCAAATATTCATTCTATGGTTCATGATCTCCCTACCATTTTTTAAGTCATCAGTTTCAGTTGTTAGTTCCTTCATTAAGTTTTCTAGTTCACAATTTCTCTCTTCTAATTGAACAACTCTTCCTTTCAGGACTTGTGCTGTTTCATGTGTTTTTTCCTGTTCAGTCAATTTTTTATCCAGCAGCTCTTTCTGATGCTTAAGTTTGTCAAGTTCACCTTGCAGTTGTTCATTCAACCGTTTCAGCTGTTCAATATCCTCACGCATTCCTAACTCTGAATCTGCTACAGGTTCCATGCCTAACTGGGAAGTCTTCTGATTGGAAGCAAGTTCTTGCAAAGCAAAATCCTTTTCGATCACAACTTTTTCCAATCTGTCCTTTTCGAACTGAACTTCATTTAAAAGCATACTAATTTCTTTATTTTCTTTTTTGAGGTCTTTCAGTTCTGATTTAGGAGGGAGCTCACTAAACTCGTCAGCAGAAGCTTGGAACAGGTCATCATCTGGATGAAATGCACTTCTGTCTGTTTGTGCTCTAGGATTCCTTTTAGGATTTGTTCCGGGACATATAGAGTTCAAAATATCAAACACTGTATTTTCATAACTTTGTTTTCCTGATGTAAATGAAGGCTGCACATTTGCTAAGTCTGAATTTGAAATGTCTATAGTATCAACTAAATCTCTTCTCGCTACCTCTGATGGCACTGTCAAATCTATAACATTTTCAGAATGTTCTTCTTTGGAACAAGACTTTTGATCACAGTGTACAGGACTATTTTCAGTTTCAACAACAAACTCATCCCTGACTATACCCTTGGCTTGATTTTTTAAATCAGTTTCTGTTTCCACATGAACTGCTAAGACTTCATGTCTTAACTTTTCTAATATGTCTCCAGACTCAAAACTTCTTTCCACATCAGTATCTTCAACAGATGGAGGCGACTGAAGAATGACAGAATCACTGAAAAAGCTGGGTCTAATGGCTGTACCAGAATTCAGGGAAGCATGTAAAGGTTTCACTACTTTTTCTTCAAAAAAATCTCCGCTTTCTTCACCTATAAGTGGTTTCTTCTTGATACTGGGCTGTAAAAGCAAGTCCTCTGATCCTGGTGGTTTTTCTTCCATGACAGAAGTTTCAACAATAAATTTATCTTTAGTCTTTGACTTTTCAGGAAGCTTACTGCTTTTGGTCCTTTTGCTTCGCTTTGATTTAGTTTTCTTCTTGGTAGCATTAGCAGTTTCCTTAACATTTTTGCTTTTATTCTGTACTTCAAACACTTCATCTGCAGAGTCTTGTAACACTTGATCAGGGTTATCTGTACCAGCAATATCATCCCTTTCTAAAACAAAGTGTCCTTCAACATTGTCACTCTGTGATGTTTTGACAACCTCATCCTTGTTCATGCTGTAATTAACATCAGACTCTGAAAAATGTCTTTTAGTTTTCATAAAGTCATGAGAGTCATCAAGATCACAATTCATGTCATCAGTAAAATGACCTTCTTTAGATGGTTCATTCAAGTTTCTTTGACCAATTGGTACAAACTGTCCTGCTGCCATGTTGCTTTGTTCCACTGATTTAGCCAAACTTTTATTACAGCTATCACTACTGTTATCATCATCTTCGGATTCATTTTCTGAAAAATGTCCTTCACTGCTAGATTCTCTTTTAGGTGTAGATTCTTTCACAAGTGCCTGAATTATATCCTCATTTGTGATGCTTTCATTCATGAAATCTTCTGCCGAGTTTAGTGACTCATAAACAAACTGATCTCCAGTTGCTTTCTCTAGTTCACCAGGCTTTTCCGATGGTATTCTAACAAAATGTTCCAAATGGATAGAAGTTATTCTCTGCAGAGTACTCCAGTCTGGCTCGTTGCTTTCAACAAATCTATCAATCTCTGTTTCAGAATCTTCATTCACACCTTTAGCATAATCAGAATCCTCTTTGGATGATATTTTACTGACCCTGGTTTGCTCAAGAGTGTGTCCAGATGAATGAGAAGATTTTATTTTGAGAAACTGCTGAATTTTCTCAATTAGTTGTTCATATTTCATTCGTACTAAATGACAATCTGAGTTACTACAAAATGATGCACGGTCTATGCTACCACTGAGGCTTCTAGTATCAACACTGGATGTTACACTTTCAAATGAGAAGTCAGGGACAATATCCCAGTCTAGCCAGGCTGGCATCTTCTGATTGGTCAAACTGGGAGATGTGGTTGTCGCATTTTCATCTCCCATAATGGAGAGCAGATTTTCATGGAAGGCAGTTTGTTCCTGTTGAGTGATGTCTATCTTCTGAAGAAGTGCATCCCTTGCAATGGCCAAGTCCTGCGATAAGAAAGTAAATACTATCATATATATTTCTATTTTTTAAAATGAAAGATCATTACAATCATAGTAAGAAATAGGCCTAGCATCTTAGCTGTTGTTGTATTTGACTTTTGAATGCCCTGTCAAGACTATCAAATATTCAGGCAATTTAAACAGGTTAATCTTTAGAATAACTGACTTATATTTTAGCCATAAAATAAGTATGGACAGATTCTCTTGATCTTTGCATCTAAATACATTTAATGTTTTGATGAGCAAATAAATTTAAGCAGTCCAAACTATTGGTTTTGTTTTTTGTTCTAAAAGTACAATCAGTTTTACTGATCAGCCAGAGAAACACTATTGCAGCCTGGCCAAGTTGAAACTGATAGTAGACTTCAGAAACATGGACAAGTTTATGTAAAAGGGGGCAGTAGTGTAGTGGACATGGTGTTTGCCCTGTCCTCATGAGGCTGCAAGTTTTAGCCTCAAAGGGAGCATCTATCCTGACCTTCATTAGACACTTAGTACTGATTCTACCAAAGAAATGGACCCAAAAGAGTTTCTAAAAGCCACATTTTTTCAGCATAATCATGCGAAAAATAAAAAAGAGGGCCAAGATGGCTCTAAATCGATCCTCCAAGATAGTATAGTCGAATAATGAGACAATATGAACCCCCAAGGGCGGGTCAAGATTTGACCCTAGGTTCATCATTTGAACAACCTTGATAAAGGACCTATATATGTTACAAAAAAGTATCTAAGCTCTAGTCTGCATGGTTTAAGAGAAGAAGATCTACAAAGATTTCACTATATAAGTCACAGGGAAATAAGGTCACCCTAGGGTGGGGCCAAATTTGACCACCCCCCAAGGCAGGGCCAAATTTGACCTCAGTTTCACCATTTGAACAAACTTGGTAAAGGACCTATATATGATGTTACTCACCAAATATCTTAGCTCTAGTCTCTTTATGGTTTCAGAGGAGAAGATTTTTTCAGTTTTTACTATATAAGTCTTTGTAAAATAAGACCCCCTCCAAGTGGGGCAAAATTTGACCCCAGGGTCACCATTTGAACAAACTTGGTAAAGGACCTAAATATGATGTTACACACATAATATCTAAGCTCTAGTTTGTATGGTTTCAGAGAAGAAGATCTCCAAAGTTTTTTCTATTTTTAGCTCTGGTGGCCATGTTGTGCATTGGAGCGGAACCATTTGAACAGAATTAAGAAAGGTTTATGCTATGATGTTCAAGTCAAAGTTTGGACAAAGTCCAGTTAGTGGTTCTGGAGAAGAGGTCATTCAAAGGAAAAAATAAGGACGGACAGGGGAACAGACGGTGAGTGATCAGAATAGCTCATCTTGAGCTTTCAGCTCAGGGGATCTAAAAAGTTTAAAATTCACATGGAAATGGAATATACATATGTCTGACATAACATATGTGGCATTACACTAACAAAACTAGAAATTTTCAATTCATTCATTGTTGGACTATCATTACACTGAAATCTGGCACTACCACTACACTGCAATATGAGACTTCCACTACAGTGCAATGTGAGACTTTCACTACATTGAAATGTGAGACTACCATAACATTGCAATGCAAGAATCCCATTAAAATTATATAGGAGACTTCTATTTCTCTGAAATGTAAGACTTGTATAATACTGAAATGTGAGACTATAACTACACTGAAATGTGAGACCACCACTAAACTGAAATGTAAGACTACCAATACACTGAATGTGAGACCACCACAAAAATGAAACATGAGACTACATATTCATTAAATGTTTGACTATCAATACACTGCAATGTGAGACTACCAATTCACTGAAATGTGAGACTACCAAATCACTGAAATGTGATACTACTTATACAACTACCATAAAACTGCAATGTAAGACTACCATTACACTGATATGAGACTCTTCAATTACTCTGAAATGTTACACTAGAATAACACTGAAACTTGAGACTACACCTTAACTAAAATGTGAGACTACCATTACATAGAAATGTGAGACTACCAATACATTGAAATGTGAGACTATCACAACACTGTAATGTGAGACTACCACTACACAGAAATATGAGTCTACCAATACTCTGAATGTGAGACTACCACTACACTGAAATGTGAGACTCCGACAACACTACAATGTGAGACTACAACTACACAGAAATGTGATACTACCAATACTCTGAATGTGAGACCACCACTACAATGAAATAAAAAAACTACCAAATCTCTGAATGTGAGACAACCATAACAATAAAATGAGAGACTACCAATACACTGCAATGTGAGACTACCATAACACTGAATGTGAGACCATCACTCCATTGAATAGTGAGACTACCACAACACTGCAATGTGAGACTACCAATACTCTGAATGTGAGACTACCACTACAATGAAATGTGAGACTGCGGATACTCTGAATGTGAGACCACCATTTTACTGAATGTGAGACCACCACTACACTGAGATGTGAGAGTCCTACTGCTAAACGAAATACGAGACATCACTTCACTGAATTGTGAGACTACCATTACACTGAATGTGAGACCACCACTACACTGAAATATGAGACTACCACTACACTGAAATGTATGACTACAATTTCAATGAAATGTGAATCTACCACTTCAATGCAGTGTGAGACTACAATTACAATGAAATATGAATCTACCACAAAAATGCAGTGTGAGACTACAATTACAATGAAATGTGAATCTACCACTACAATGCTGTGTTAGACTACAATTACAATGAAATGTGAATCTACCACTACAATGCAATGTTAGACTACAATTACAATGAAATGTGAATCTACCACTACAATGCTGTGTTAGACTACAATTACAGTGAAATGTGAATCTACCACTACAATGCTGTGTTAGACTACAATTACAATGAAATGTGAATCTACCACTACAATGCTGTGTTAGACTACAATTACAATGAAATGTGAATCTACCACTACAATGCAATGTTAGACTACAATTACAATGAAATGTGAATCTACCACTACAATGCTGTGTTAGACTACAATTACAGTGAAATGTGAATCTACCACTACAATGCTGTGTTAGACTACAATTACAATGAAATGTGAATCTACCACTACAATGCTGTGTTAGACTACAATTACAATGAAATGTGAGATTATCACTACACTGAAATGTGAGACTATAGCCACACTTAAATGTATAACTGCTACTTATGTTCACTGAAACATAAGATAAATAACCTCATCAAAAGTCAGAAATTGTAATGTTCAATCTTAAGATGATTGAAATAATTAAAAGACAGACTTTTTAATTGAAAATGGCAAGAAAAGTTACATTACTGTTTGGTTATCAAAGTATGACCCATATTGCGTTATACTACAACTTAAAAGCAGAGAACAACCTTGAAAATAAACCAAGTATAACCTCAAGTTGAGCTTGAACTTTCATTCAAATCCTCATAAAATATTACTCATTTCAAAAAAAACAAACCCAGAAAATTTCCATTGACACATTTACTTAAAATACCATCCAAATACAAGCAGCAAATGTCATTAGCTATGGCATACTCTATCATAGGTTGCTTATAAATAATAAATGACTTCACAATCAAAATCATCAGAGAGCCATACAACATCATCAACCCATATTCAATACTGCAGGTGGTGAATTAAGAAAATCTTCATTTAGGTCATCAAGAAATAAGAATATAACAAGGGTTAGCTGTAAAACTATTCTATTTTCTTAAAATTGCTTTATAAGAAAAAATATTTTACACTCAACCCTCGAAAAAAAACATACTAGTGTTTTTTTTTTCTCTGAAGATACTCTTTACCAACTATACAAATACCTACTGCAACTCTTACATACTATACAGACTGAATAAAAATGGTTGTCCACAGTGAATGACTCCGAATGTGACTTCTATATACTACTTATATTATGACTGTGTTGTTATGCATGTATTCACAATTATAGGTCAAAATAAAGATTTTAGTTCAATCAGCTTAAAGCTACTGCACTCCAGATATGGCCTAGGATATTGAATATCTGAAAACTTGTAAATGTTGATATATATTCAGGAAACATGGATGCACTATGATTGGAAGTGATACTTGTGGTAATTATTACAAAAAGCCACTCAAAATTAGTAATTTTACCTCTTAAAACCTACCCCATTTGTCAAGTGTAGACATTTTTAGCACGGTTTCAGTGACTTAATGAGAAAAATTCACAATAACTGTAAAGAGTTTCATCCTGAAACCTCTTGCATTCAAGTTATTTTCATATTTACAAACTTTGGCAGATGGTTTGAAATTTCTGAAGTTTATAACCAAATTTGGAGTTTTTCAGGATTGGTAGATAAATGAACTCCTATGAATCAGTTTTTGGCAAATCTTTACAAAACTTAAATTTAATACCAAGTTTTTATTGAAAACTTTCATCTTTTCCTACAGATCAGTACAATTTACATATTTATGGATTTTTTTTAGGGATGTCAACGAGTACCAAAATTGATATCCGGATACTCGGAAGAGGTATCCGAGTAGTACTCGGATA
>JAULCC010035885.1:0-15283 GCA_032358795.1 Nuttallia obscurata | reverse complement strand
TACTTTAGGTAAAAGTGAACAGCATGGATCCTGGTTCAGCTGTACAGATGCACAGACTGATCTGGATCCACACTGTCTACAAACGCATTTTGTTGGTTTTCTCATGGTGTCTACTTTAGTGGTTTATTCACTTAAGTAAGCAACATTGAAAGTATGAAGATTTGAAAAAAAAAACTTTGGCTTTTGTCCAAATAGTCAGTCTGATGGGCTTGGCTGCCCACCCATCATTAACAACATATTCACTAATATTTGAAAACACTTTTGTGATTGAATTCTGTCATTTAATGATAGCTTTCTGATAAGAGGCTTTTGAATATGGTGTTTGTAAAGATGGCAGTCACTTGTGTTCACATTTTTTTTCATAAAACATTTAGCACGGGAAGATAGTGTTTTCTTTTGCTACTTGGTTATGGTGCAAACTTGTGAGAAAGATCGTATTTGGGGCTCAAATTATTCTTTCTTTTTAATCTAATAAACAGGTTTCATCATACATTTGATATTGAATGTATCAATACGATTTTTGGAAAGCTAATTTGAATTTCTTGGCTGTGAAAGGTATCAAGGATACATCTCTCCATAATGCCGATTTGTATGGTATTGTAATGTAACATAAAAAAAATCCTACTTTCCGTGGTAAAACTTATTAAATTGATAAGTAAAACAATGTTAACATATTATAGATAATTTATATTCAAATCAGTTCCATGGTACTTCCTTTTAAAGTACATTTGTGAGTTCTTTAAAAAATGAGGTACTTTTTAGTTGCAATTTTTGGGTGGGATAGAAAAAGAAACAAATCTTTTTGTGAGTATATGTTGCTAATACAATCAAATACAAACATTTTGATACCAAATATGGCTTTTTAAACGTTGTGGCGAAAATAAACTTTTTTAGAATGATGGCACATAATTCTGATTGGAAACATAATTTTTTCTTAAATTATAAAATATGGGTCAGTAAATCACCACTTCATAGTATCACCTGGTCTGAATATGTCACAAAAGGACAGGAAAGCATTGAGTTAAGGAAATGAGAGCTGTTTGTTAGTGGATTTAGTATCACCTGGCCTGAATATGTCATAAAAGGACAGGAAAGCATTGATTTAAGGAAATGGGAGCTGTTTGTTAGTAGATGTAGTATCACCTGGTCTGAATATGTCACAAAAGGACAGGTAAGCCCTGATTTAAGGAAATGAGAGCTGTTTGGTAGTGAATTTAGTATCACCTGGTCTGAATATGTCACAAAAGGACAGGAAACCTGATTTAAGGAAATGGGAGCTGTTTGGTAGTGGATTAAGTATCACCTGGCCTGAATATGTCACAAAAGGACAGGAAACCTGATTTAAGGAAATGGGAGGTGTTTGGTAGTGGATGTAGTATCACCTGGCCTGAATATGTCACAAAAGGACAGGTAAGCCCTGATTTAAGGAAATGGGAGCTGTTTGGTAGTGGATTTAGTATCACCTGGTCTGAATATGTCACAAAAGGACAGGTAAGCCCTAATTTAAGGAAATGGGAGCTGTTTGGTAGTGGATTTAGTATCATCTGGCCTGAATATGTCACAAAAGGACAGGTAAGCATTGATTTAAGGAAATGGGAGCTGTTTGGTAGTGGATTTAGTATCATCTGGCCTGAATATGTCACAAAAGGACAGGAAAGCCTTGATTAAAGGAAATGGGAGCTGTTTGGTAGTGGATGTAGTATCACCTGGCCTGAATATGTCACAAAAGGACAGGAAAGCATTGATTTTAGGAAATGGGAGCTTTTTGGTAGTGAATTTAGTATTACCTGGCCTGAATATGTCACAAAAGGACAGGAAAGCCTTGATTTAAGGAAATGAGAGCTGTTTGTTAGTGGATGTAGTATCACCTGGCCTGAATATGTCACAAAAGGACAGGAAAGCCTTATTTTAAGGAAATGGGAGCTGTTTGGTAGTGGATTTAGTATCACCTGGCCTGAATATGTCACAAAAGGACAGGAAAGCATTGAATTAAGGAAATGGGAGCTGTTTGGTAGTGGATTTAGTATCATCTGGCCTGAATATGTCACAAAAGGACAGGAAAGCCTTGATTTAAGGAAATGGGAGCTGTTTGGTAGTGGAATCGAACCCTGGCTAAGATCATAGTTTTTCATGTGGATTGCCAGTGTTTTTATCCAGGGACATGTGGGGTCTGCCTCCACCATGAAAAGCTGGAGAATTCGCCATATGAGATGAACTGTGTTGTTTTGACTTAAAACCCATGCACAAAAATGTTGTTTATAACTCATCTGTACAGGCTTTCAGTGCATTAGGGATATCTTAGTTTCGGCACAATTATCAGGTTGCCATTATACATTTTAGAAGCTGAAAGTGCATTACAGTACCTCATTATGATAGTTGAATCTTATAGTGTACTTTTTCTATTAAAAAACTCTCTAGAGGTTATAAAACTTTACTGAGTTGGAACTCGCACAACCATATCTCTACATTGTTACAAAGGCCTTGATTGGTTGATAATTTTTGTATGTTCAATCCTACAACCAATCAAATAAAAACAATATCAGAGTTATTGTTATTCTGTATAAAGTTGTATGACCTCATTGCACATGGACAGAAAATGATATCCATCAGTGTGTTTAAAGCCTTGTAGTCACAGATCAGTATAATATCTTTATGGGCCAATCCTAAATTGCCATAATGGAGAACAGTTGCAGTATATTAGTTATCCACTTTTACAGCTCTAACATTTTTGGAACTTTGCATTTTGTCCCTTACCGTATTTTACCTAATAATAGTATCCGGGCATGATGCAAAATGCCAACAGGGCACTCTTATTTCATACCCAATTTTCCTTATCTGGGGCTTTCACGGTTGTCTTATAGTACAGTAAGCACTATACCAGTAAATAATGCATCTGTGCTGACACAAGGTCTGATCGATACATGCTACTACTGTTGTCTTATAGTACAGTAAACGCTATAAATGATATAAAGATACTGAACTACTCAAATATCAATGATACATGCTGCTACTGTGACAGTTTGACGTCATCTTACATGATTTAACCTTCACTCTCCTAATCATTCTAAGTCAACTTGTAGACTGCCACTGTGTTTACTACAAAATGACATTGGGACCTTCCCAGGTACAGTAATTAATGTGGGAGAGGGGGGAGTCTATTAGGGAGGGCGCTATTATTAGGTGAAATACGGTACGTGTAGACAATGTGGAAACACTTTCTGTGTATGGTACATTTCCTGTATAGCCTATAAAATACCATGCTATCTTCCTGTGTATGTTACAGTACCCACAATATAGTTTTGTTTATTAGTGCCATATATCTGTCTCTATATATTAGAATACTGTTGTAGCTATACTTATGATGGTGCTACTTTTTTTTTTGTGTTATGTATAATTCCACTATAGTTACACAATGATGCTACTTATTGTTGTGTTATTTAGATTATAGTCCCTCTATCCCCAGTCCAAACCCTGTTTCATTCAATCAGTAGTCCTGTGTCTGGGTGGCATACAGCTGGTAGCAGGACCCGTTGTCCCAATGTATTTGACCATTCTGTACAGGTTGAAAACTGATAGAAGCATCATCTAATAAATCAGATAAAACCTTTTTACCGACTTAAGATGATATGTCATCAATTAACATGCATATTGACCAATCTGAGTGATGAATGAATTTGTTTATTTCAAATTCTCTGCCAAGTGTTACAGTATAATGTTGATACACTGGTTTCAGTGATTTTATATGACTGTGTCTGGAATAAAGCAGTTCTACAAGGAAGGAACATGCTATTTTGCTAGCACATATCGAGTTGTTGAACATATCGAGTTGTTGATTTTATCATTTCACTTCCTTTGCCTAAAGTAGTCGTGCTCTAATTGGAAATTAATCATAGCAATGAATCATATTTCTTTATATCAGATCGATTCAGATTGTTAAACTTGTAATTTATTGCCTCCAGCACTCCAGAGATGTGGTTAATTATTATATATTTTGTGTGAGATATTGCCTTTGGAACATTTACTCCCTATAAATATTGATAGTTTATTTATGTTGTTTGTTTTTGTTAACCTTCATCTTTACAAGGTGAGTATACATATAACAGAAATGATTTTATGATTTTTGATGATGTTGGATAACATACATATACTGCATGTAAGAAATTTCAGAATGACTGATAGTTGTCAGAGAGGCTCTGAACATTCAGAAGAACTGATAGTTGTCAGAGAGGCTCTGAACTTTCAGAAGGACTGATAGTTGTCAGACTCAGGCTCTGAACTTTCAGTAGGACTGTTAGTTGTCAGACTCAGGCTCTGAACATTCAGAAGGACTGTTAGTTGTCAGACTCATGCTCTGAACTTTCAGTAGGACTGTTAGTTGTCAGACTCAGGCTCTGAACTTTCAGTAGGACTGATAGTTGTCAGAGAGGCTCTGAACTTTGACATGGACTGCATGCCATAAAATGTTTGCAATGTACATTTAAATTTTTAATCAGTTTGTTATAAAATGATGTTTGAGACCCCTTGCATGTGGAATATACACTAACACATTGTCAATTCAGTCACAAAATAGTTATGGCTTTTGACATTTGTTTTCCTGCTGTGAGTCATTTCGTGAAAGTTTACCGCAGATATGCCAAGACTTATATATAGTGCTGTAAAAAGTTACACGTATAGTACTTCAGCAACATTTATTTCAGAATTCTGCTTTTAAAACTCTTGTCAGCTTATTTTCAGGAAGAAAAGTTCCCAGTATCTGTTAAATATTTACTAACCATAATATGTCTTCTTTTTTCCAGCATTAAATGACCTAGCTAGGGTATAGCTATATTTGTAGGCTGTTTTAATTCTCAAAATGCCACACATGTGTGAAAACTTAAAATTTTCTGAATTTTTAAAAAAAATATTTATTAATTGTTTTTAGAGTAGTTAAATGACAGTAGCATGCATTCATTAGTATTCTTTTTGTAAAGTTGAAGACTTGCTCAACATCACTGATCAGATCTGACTATATCTCATAAATATTGACCAATTATATTTGATGATTTCACTGAATGAATTCCTTAAGATGATTGAACAGACCTTTCAAAGTTGACTTATTGTTCAGCAAGTGAAAGAGAGTGAAACATTACAAAGAGAGATTCTCACACTTCACATTTCAAATTTCACACTATAAAATATATCTTTGTGATTTATTTTTGAGTCAAATAGTTTCTTAGACTTTAACTTAAATAAAAAAAATTAGCTTTTTTAATAAAATGAACATTGGAGCCATGGGCAGAGTTTTTATAGACCCATTTTGAAAAAAACGGGATGTATTTTGTTTACACCAGTACCACGGGAAGGCAGCGTCCACACATTGTCTGATCTCTTAATTAAACGGTTTTCATTGATCTTTACCACACTTAGTGAGCATATTTGTTGGCATTTCTCAGCCAACTTTTTAATATCCAGCTAAGCACAGAAGGCACTTCATGATTATGGCCCTTGAATTATACAAAATTGCCCAACTTAGTCCTGTCTGCTCTTGAGGTCAAAGAGTTTTAATCTGATTTTCACCAAACATCGTCTGGGCCAAGATCAGTAAATAGCCAAATTGTTCAAGGCACTTTGGGATAATTGCCTTGACTTGAGTTATCAAAAATTGGCAAAATCAGTCTGCTCTCTAAGTCCAAGAGTTTTCATTCGATCTTCACTAAACTTTAATGAATATGTTTGTGGGTTTACTTGAAAATCTTGGATGGATAAGTCATTAATTATTTCAAATAAAACATTTTGTTATGAAATATTGAAAATTATTACAATAGTCTGCACCATAATAAAACTTTCTTGGGCATAAATATGTTCTTAGAAATGTTTGACTGTTATAACTATCTTAAACAAATCTCATTTTCAATTAAAGCAAGAAAATTCTGCATGAGATTTTAAGTCCATGCACAAATAAGTTCATTTAACTGTAGAATATGGAAGAAAGTTTTAAGGTGACACTTCAGTATGAGATCCTCCAATTTTCACCACATACATTTGAGCATTTGATTTAATTGTGTATATTCTATCTCTTGATTTATTTGTGTATATTCTATCTCTTGATTTATTTGGGAATATTTTATCTTCTCAGAGAGATGAACTGACTGACATTGAGCAGGACGACAGAGATGTGGAAGAAATGAAAGAACGAATGGAATTAGATGCTCAACAATAGAATTTACATTGCCACATAATTTTTCCTTACACGTTTGACTCTTTGAGCCTTTGATCACTCTTATTTTGAAAGCTAAGTGAAATACTAATCTATCTTAAGAAGATACAGTAGTATTACACTAAGCTTCCTTTTCTGTACTTGCATAGCCTTTAGTTTTACTGGGTTTTGTGGGTTTTGTAATAGACATTGTTTAACCTTTTTGGTGCCATACAGTTAAAATGATGCTGTGAAATTTCAAAAGTAGCACTTTCCATGCAGTTGCATCAAAATCATCTTACTGAATGGCAGACCGTGCAGACTGATTACCAGGTGTGCTTTATACCATCTGATCACCAGATGTGTTGTATGACGTCTTTATTATCACCAGATGTGTTGTATCTACCTGATCTAGGTAAATACCATCTGTAAATCAAGTGAGTCAGCCCAAGACTGACACATATTTCATGTCGTATGAGGATATGTTACAGCTGTATTGGACTGACCGTTCAAAATGTGTATATACATCTATGGCACCAAAACGGTTAGACATAAACCAGTCTAAGACAGGACCCTAGATGTTTACTGTGGGCATAGTAACTTTTTATTTGTTATACATACTGTTATATTCGTTTTTTTACATTATTTGATATCTTCATTTAAGTTCAATATGTGTGAAATCATTTGTATGATCACAGATTTAGTGATATGATAATTATTTGATGAGCATGCAGTGTTTCCATAGTGATCAAATCAATGTTTATATAGAAATACTCCCAATATAGTTGTACACATTTCTACAATGTACACTTTTAGAGATGAATTGTTGTATGTTCTTTGTACTTCTATAATAGATAAGATAGTTGTGCATTCATTCCTTGACATACAAGCTGTTGCGTACACAATAAAAGCTGTGGCTTGAAACTACCACAAAAACTTCTTATACCAACATAGTCCCTGGATGAATGCAATTTACTGCAGTGCTGGGATGGGGCACTTAACAGAGTCATAAATTCAGAAAATAGTTTTCTATTGATCAAAGTGTACTTTGGAGAAGTCTGTATTAAGTTTCAGACAGATGCATTGATTTAAAAAAAAATTACAGACTGATAATATTATGAAGTTTCCGAAATAAAAGGAATCATGCCATTCTGATGGGTCAATGCAAATCAATAGTTCCTTTTTATTGTTTGTATTTAAGATACTTCTGTGTTGTGTTCAGCCCTTGGTATGTGGAGAAGAAACTTGGGAATAATTTGAATTTCTTGAATTTGATTGGACAAACTCATTCAAACTAAGATTTTCTGACCAATCAAATCTGTCGGTATCCAATCACTTAGTTAGGTTTCAAAATTTGGTTACATAACATCTATCACTATAGCTGATTGGTTTCTAAATTGTTGTCAATTTAGGTTTACATTGTTCATTGTTCACAATTCACTTGACATGTATACATCTTGTTATATGATTGCCTTATTAGTTTAAGATATGTAAAGGTGGATAGTATCTGTATAATTAATGTTTATTTTAGCATTTATAGTATAATCCCATATTGAAGTAAGAAAAGGATAATTTTTTTTTTTATCATAGAAAAAAGCACTTTTGAAATAGATGTCGCAGACCAGTGTGGAAATTTGCAAACAGTGGACCCAGATCAGGCCCCACGAAAGATGAGGCTTAATCAAGATCCAAACAGTTTGATACTCAGATTCTATTTTTGAGATAAAAATGTTTAAGTGCTGTGCAAACTATTTTTTTAAAAGGGACAATTTAACCGACAAAATTTCTTTGCAGAATTAAGTACAAAGTACCAGTAATCTATATATTAATATCACATATATCTCAGGCACTTTAAAATCACTTGAATGGTTTTTCAAATGTTTTCGTAGCTCACTGACCTATTTCTTTAAATTGATGCAAGGGTATTTGAATGAAAGAAAAGACAAGTTTGGGGTCAGAGTAAAGACAAGGAAAGGAGTAGTATGCAGCATTTTGTAAACTCTAGAATAGACACCAATATTTCAGGTAAAATGCTTTTGGTAATTTTTATTTGTTATTAGTGACTTAAGATTTAAACTTTTTAAATAATTTAATTGTATATATAATTGTTTTTTTTTTCTCAAAATAAAATAAAAAATGTGTTTTTGCTGAGGGATTTATCATGTAAACATCAGGCCATACAAATATGCATAATATACAATGATGAACATCAGCATAATGAATGGATTTTCTTGTGTAGAAGAAATATTTATAGCGGAACTTTTCATGGGATTTGTTTAAAGTGTTAAAAGTTAGTCATATTGTGGTAAAAGTGTCTCTTACAGCTCAAGTAGTAACTACTGATGTCAAATTGTAATACTTTATTTTTTCAAGTTGTAGTGTTGTATCGAGAAGATTCTTATAATAGTTTGCTGTGCATTTAAGTTTTCCTATTCTTACAACAACTTAATGCTCTGCTAACTTGTACAAATGCCAATTTTAGTGTGTGTAAGGGAATATAAAACTGTGATTTAAGAAATGACAGGGGCATTTGTGGCCAATGGACATATTTGTAATAATTTGGCTATTATCTTCCTCTACACATTCCACAGTATTTATCATTGTCAGTACTGGATTTTGCATCATACTGTTTTATCTGGATGTTAACAAGTTGTAGATGCTGAATGTTTGTAAATATGTAACTTGCACTCATGTTGAGTTGCTGAAAAGTCAAATTACTTTACTCGGAAACCACTTGGTTGTTATTTAGACAGTTTTGTCAGAAAAAGGTATCTCTGACAGTGTGTTAACCCATTGATTTAAATATCATAATACACTGGTGTATTATGGATATTTGCGCCCCAGTCTGTCATAATGAGGAGTTCTTTAAAGCCCCTGAATAAGCTGGAAACCACAGTGACATATCTTTTGACAAAACATCTTCAGATGAAATTATTTGTCTCGAAGAATGTAAACATGAATGAAGTTTTTGTGTATTCCTGTAATACATTTTCATATTTCATGTGATAAATAGTCTTACATTCATGTTTATTAATTATCGTTTTCAGTAAACTTGTTGCCTAAAATGATTGGATGCTTGCCAAGGCTCAATTATATTGTTATAGTTGATTTGTTTACTGAAAGTGATAACAAATAAACATGCATGTATGATCCACTAGGTATATACAGGCTGAGCCGAGTTTGTTTTCTATTTGACCCCAAGACACTTGTTACATTAGACCAAATAGCACTATATAAATTATGATCTATTATACTGAGTGACTTTTTAACAGATCGGGGCGTATTGTCTTGGAAACCAGTCTTAAGACAGTTTATCATGGTTATAATTTAGCAAGTGCAAATTGGCAAATTACCAATTAAAATATGATAAGTTAATTTTCAAAGAACTTTCATCTATCTGCTACTGAAGAAAAGGTAACTTTATTGGAAATAAAAACTGCTTTATTTCCACACACCATCAGTGAAAATTCAATTTGTAAAGTTTAAATATAGACCTAAATCACCAGGGTTATTTCTGCATAGTTTTCAGTGTTGTGAGAAATGGATGTAACTTGTTTTAATTTGTATATTTATTTCAGTTCCATGTTGTCAAAATGATAAAGTATATATATTAAGTTAGCTCGTGTAATATTCAGATCTTTGTCCTTTGGATAAATGTCATTTGTACTTTCTGTTACATTCAAAACTTACAAAAGAGTTAAACTTGTAAAATATTCAGGTTATTACACCAGCCGTAGGCTTACATTTAAAATATCTTTGTGATAGTTAGTGGCAGACTACATCTAGATGTCTCTGTGAAATTGTCCACTGTTTCAGCATTTTTCTGTAGTAAAGATACGTATGCAAGGATCACAGATTGTGTTAGTTCAAAAAATTTTATATGTTATTCCAGTGGTTTTGTATTATTGATGTTGTATGGAAAATGTTTTCAATATATTTCTTATCCCTTTATTAATGACCAAAAGCATGTGTACTACTGATTTGAAGCAAACTTGTTTATACACGCTTGTATGGACGTGTTGGACTTTTGATAATCATGTGGAGTATAACTATGATAGAAATTTGATCGGAGATTTATAATCTCATGAATTAATGCTTCACAAAATCATGAATTTATGCTAATTGAATTCAGTAATTCTAGTTGTGTTCAGCTAT
Source organism: Nuttallia obscurata (assembly GCA_032358795.1). Taxonomy (NCBI): domain Eukaryota; kingdom Metazoa; phylum Mollusca; class Bivalvia; order Cardiida; family Psammobiidae; genus Nuttallia; species Nuttallia obscurata. The sequence continues at coordinate 4,953 of JAULCC010035885.1, read as the reverse complement.
TAGTTTTTAAGAATATAAACTTGGCATTTCAGAGGAACAGTGTAAAAATTCTTAAGATAAAACGCTTTTCTCTAATAGCTCTATTTTTGAGCAAGTATACATAAAGATGTTGGTACAAGAAGAGTTTACATGTTAAGAAATCCATGAACATTATTAGAGATTAGAATTGACTGCTTTGATACTGGTGAAAAATTGTTAATGATTCTAGACATATTCTATGCCTAATTTGTAGAAGGTGCTTAATTGACTGGTGAAAAAATTAGGCAATACGAAATCTGGTAGGATAATTCAGGTATTTAAAGGTCAACAACAATTGGAAATATCAAAGATATTGACTGTGGCAACCAATGAAAGTGTCCAAGCACAATTTGTTTTGTGGTTAGTGCATGGAAAGATCCATATGCTAATTCCTGTCTTCACTTGAAGCTTTGATATTACCTGTATCATATTTCAAAGATTGAGTACTATTCTGTCATACTCATATACAGTTGTAAGAGGAAGATAAAACAGTTTGGCATTCAGCCATTGATTGGTTAACCATTAACCAGTGTGTGTAATAAAAGGTATAGCACCATAAACCAGTGTGTGTAATAAAAGGTATAGCATATGGTTTTACAAGGCATTAATGGCTAACTAACAGTTATTGACCAGGAACACATCTGTTTGTATTATGACAAAATATTCTCTTCCAATTATCCTTACTCAGATTCTCCAGCAGGTGTTAAGTTGTTGGATCCATTAACCATATTTTTATCTTGATGTAAATGAGATATGGATCCAGCAAGTTTTTTCCTGAATGGCGCCATATGATCAATAGTGTTGTGGCGCCGTAAAACCGAACTCAATCAATTATCCTTATTTATTGATGTTCTACAAAAGAAATGAAATACAACAGAAGTATAGTGTATAAAAGTACTGATAATCTAAGAGTTTGTCTATGTATGTGTAATATGTAAATCATAATGAATTATGTTTTCATCCATAGTTGATCTGGTGTGTCCTTTGTTTGGTCTCTATTTTTAAAGCATCACTTTTGATTTAATACTTTTTTCATCAGGCAAACGGTTAAAATTGAACAAACTTTCTTTACATACTTAATTCATCTCTCAAACATAACCAAACATCATCCTCACATTTCCAGTCAAAATTTCCTTATTTGCAGTTCTATAATCATAAATCTGTAGCTGTTTAAATTATTTATGCTTGTTTTCTTTATTGTTTTTAATCCATAGTCAGTATGCTATGTAAATTGAAGAATATTGTGGATAAACTTGTTCAGATGAAATGGATAATCCTGAGTTTGAGTGGGCCATTAACAGTCTGTGACATTTCCATTTTGGACCAGTTCCTAATGGTGACAGTGTTGTATGGTTACTATTGAAAATGACCAACTTTCTTATTATTACTACAACATCCATAATATCTGTGATTATTCTGAAAAATTGTTTGTTTACAGTGGCCCAACCAACTCAAATTGTATCTAACAGAAATAAAAGAAGTTTTGCCCTTACTAGATAATTTTTTTGACCCTTTGTAGAGATTATCATTTTCTTTTGGGAAGGTCATGCTTTGTCCATGGCAGTGCCACTGTATCTTCTCTTGTGTATACCTTACTTTTTTATTGATCATATTGAGTTTGGTACATAATTATATTGAAAGAGAATTTGTGATGTCCATTATAAAGCATTTACCTACATACCTGCCCCATGTCGACCTCGGGCGTGGGAATGTAGCAAAAGAATTTGGACCACTGCTTAAACCTAGCATGATCGTAAGAGGCGACTAACAGGGTTTGAACATGAATCTGGAGTTTCTGCATCTCTGATTCTCCAGCACGTATTAAGTTGTTGGATCCATACCCCATATTTTTATTTCGATGTATATGAGATGTGGATCCAACATTTTTTTCCTGAATGGTGCCGTATAACCTATATTGTGGTGCCGTAAAACCAAACTCTAACAACTAAAAATCTAATTACCTACCCCAACTATGAATGGGTTGGGCAATTTTAAGCAATTAATTTTTTAAGGACAACCTATTAATTGTTTATATTAATTATATAAGTATCTAAAATTGCTTCCTTACTATGTATAAATGGGTAAGTTAATGTAGAGTAGTGCATTTTATAGTATAGTACAATTTTTTGAATATCCGTAATACATGTTATAACTGCTGTACAGGCTTGTTGTGGTGATGCATATGACGCTTAGACAGTGCAGACCTGCTTATTGATGATTTATTTTAGAATAGTCTTACTGTATGAAAATAAGCCCCCTTTATTATATTTATGTAAAAATGATATATACACATACATTTATTACAATAGCACGGGCTCACTTATGGCCATTTAATTTTTTGTTAATTCATAAAGAGGCATTGGCATTGCACTCGAGAGCCTCGATGGTGGCCCTTCTCATACCTGCAGTATATAAGCTCTGGTTTGATATAAACTGATATGAACATTTATAAACAAACCATCAGATTTTAACATAGTCGAGGATGAAAATATAAAACTTTGTTTGACCATCTCAGTTTTCTAAGAATAAAATAAAATTGTTGTTCCTGAAAATCATTAGACGTAGACATGTATTATATGTTTTTGCTGTGTTAAAATGTATGTACAAATTTTTTTGTATCCTCAATATTGAGAAATATTTAATCTGAGATATTGTTGGAAGAAATTCTATTTTATTGTTAGTGGTTTTGACATGATTGTTTTATAAATATACTACAAATATAAACAGTTTACCATGTAAAAATAAAGAAAACAAATGGTCAACAGTCAGTGGCCATTGCTGGGAAGCCTAATGCACTTTACCTGAATCACATTTCATTTCATAAGACATACATGTACTTTATTAGTTCTTAAATAAAAGTAAAACTTCAGATCAAACATACTTGTAGGAAATTCAGAACTTATCTCTTCCCTATAGGCTTCTAAATACCAATCACGGTATAGGCTTCTAAATACCAATCACCGTATAGGCTTCTGAATACATATCAATCAAATTAATTTCAAATTGCCATCAACACAGTATTGCCTTTGGCCATGTACAACACGATATAGTACATGTAATTGATATAACTATTTTGTATTATGGACTGTTAATGGTTTCTGGTTTAAATCTGCACTTTTAATCCAGCACTTTTTGGACTTTCACATTAAGGTGGCTTGCAGCTTATTAGATGCAAAGTTATTTTTCCTCTTTCTACCCCATTTTGTCATCACTTCAATATGTTTGTTGTTACTGCAATTATTATTGTTGATATTGGTATGAAGATGAATATGTTCACTACACTACATGCGAGTAGATTTATGTTGTACATAGAGGGATGAAAAAATAAGAAAATCCATACATGTTGTTTTCTTTATATTCCAAATTGTTGTAACAGCAATAAAAATACCTTTTATAAATATTGAAATCCTGGATTTCCACGAGAAGATCAAATGCTAATTATTGGGAATATAATACCCCTCCCATCCCCCACCCCACCCCTAAAAAAACAAAAACACTACAGATATCTATTATTGTATGTATTAAGTCCAATTAAATGACCATATTACTAACAACATTTTATATTTATCCATTTTGCATGCTCTCTATAAAGCAATATATAAAGAAAGCCGAGTATAATTAGGTATGTAGTGCTTATGAACTCTAAAAGCAAGCACATAATCTATAATATAACATAAGTATACTTACGAAGCCTTGAACATTTGTACAGAAGCACTGAATTATTTAGACCTGTTTTTAGGTAATACAGCAGGGTAAACACAATAGTTTGTGAAACCTGGACTGAATATGAGGTGAATGATCATAATTGCATTCCACAGATCTTACGAAAGATGGCTAGTTTATGTGATTTCTAATTATCATACTTGCAATCTCTCGGCCCTTCACCACTGTGGGTTCGAAAACCGGTCTGGGCACTTCAGATTTTTCAAGTGAGGAAGCTTTCCAGCTGGCTTGTGGTAGGTCAGTGGTTTTACCCAGGTGCACTGTGTTTCTGAAAGAGTGTACAGGGATCCCCCTGGGTCTTTCTCCACCTGTAATGAGCTGGACATCGCAATATTACTGAAATACTGTTAAAGCAATAATTAATTAAAAAACGTTAAATTCCAAATAAAACAAATAATTATCATACAGGTTATTTTATTTTATTATACTGTTGTAAAATATATTTTTATATATATTTATATAATATATATTTATATATTTAAATATAAAATTGTAAAATGAGGTATATATTTTACATACAAAACTGACCGGTAAGCTTGTGGTAGGAGGCCCACTTTCAGTGCGGGATGTTGTGGTTTTGTGGGTTCGATGTCTGGCAAAGTCAAAACAGACTTTATAATTTTAAATTTAGAATTGGTAATAATGGCCTTCATCCTTTGCACTTGGGATTTAGGGTTGCATTTCGACTAAATTGTCGGTGACAGAATAAAGTGACTGTACTGGGCTTAATGCATTGTGTATCTGTGCTATACACTAGGCACATAAAAGAACCAGAGTTTTCTGTATCCTACTTCCCTCACTCTGGAATGTGACATCCATTAGCCCTAGATGGCGTGATATGACATAAAACAAGCAAAAAACATACAAAAATAGATTGGATTTACTTGTATTCAGCATTATCATAGTCCGAGATTATTTAACTCTCAGAAAGCTTTTGTCTAATGGTTGAAATAAAACACATAAAAAATCAACCAATGAAATGCATGACAAATTGAGCATGTGAATGAGTCCATTCTCAGAAAGATTTATAATCTCGAACCTGGATGCCATCAGGATCAGTTTTTAAAATATGTTGAAACAGAAGTAGCCAATGTCATGATTTCTCAATTAATGGCAAAGTGTTTGTTTATATGTCCCATTATCCATCCTTTTATACAGATTCATTAAAATTAAACAAGAGGGCCAAGATGGCCCTAAATCGATCCCCTGAGT
>JAULCC010035774.1:0-15285 GCA_032358795.1 Nuttallia obscurata | reverse complement strand
TATGCAAATTGTGATATTTGTGTTTATTGTAAAACAACTGCTTTAACAATTTTGTAAACTTCACTTCGTAAGGAGAGAAATTAAATAAGCTAATAGCTTTCATTCCAATCCTTTCTTGCTACAATTGTTTGTTAATGACATTTATGTAATATTTTAATAATAAATATGTTTAAACTAAGTTTGCCAGACAACGCTAATGACCTGCAATGGGATCCTGACCCATTCAGCTTGCAGGGCACGTTGAAGTTCATGGACGTTGTTAACGTCATGGCGCTCTCTCACCTGACGACCTAAGTGGTCCCATAAGTGCTCGATGGAGGAGAGATCCGGTGATCTTGCAGGCCACATTGACGTTATGGATGCGTTAAATGTTCTGGGTATGTCTCGCAGTGTGTGGACGGGCATTATAATGTTGGAAAATCCAAATGTTACGTTTTTGCAAATGCGGCACAACAACAGGCTCGATGATTTCGTCACGTCACAGTACCTTTGAGCTGTGAGATTACCAGGCACTATGACGAGATCTGTCTTCCCATCATGATGTATGCCCGCCCAAACCAACACGCTACCACTCCCATAACGGTCACGTTCGACGACATTATCTTGGTTAAGCCTCTCCCCACGTCTTCTCCAAGTTCGAACCCTGCCATCAGAAATGACACGTTAAACCTCGATTCGTCTGAAAACAGAACGTCGCGCCATTGCCTGCGAGTCCAGTTCTGATAAACCCTGGCTCATTGTCTTCTTTCACGGTGTCGCAACGTCAGCTATGAAAACTGGTTAGGCTGGTTTCGCAAAAGAATCGGGGTTTTAATGTTTGCCTGTCTACTAACTTTCAAGTGAGACATGATTTGTGATACAAAATGGTGTGGACTTTGCTCGAAATAATCATATTGCACGTGCATCAAATGGAGTCATCGATTTTTGTTTCTACCCACCATAATGCATTGTGAAACAGTCTTTAAGTGGAAGTTAAGTTTATAAAGTTGCACGCAAAATCTTAACCAAGGTGTGACGCCGATAACAGGGTGAGTAGAATAATTCAGATTATTTTTTTAAAAAAAACAAGAATTGGAGATTAAGGTAGCAGACACAGGTTTAGTTCCGAATTAGCCCCGGGGAAATTCCTGGAAAACGGTATATGTAGTTATAAACAGCACAGTTGAGAGCTGAAATAAAATACTATCATTAAGATTTTCTAGAAAGGCTGGAAACTAATGGATGATCCAGCATGTAGTAATGGTATAGTCTTAAATACGAAACTATCCCTTCCTGGAGCTAGCAGTGTAAATAGATACAATTTAACAGAGGCCTCATACATCATTAAATAGCCGAGATACGAAAAAGTTTTGATTGACAGAAGACAGGTAGGTCGTTCTCATGGAACTATAAATATGTTGATCAGATTTTCCCCCTAAGATAGACTCTTGAAATCTAGTGATTCCTGTTAAAATTGTCGTTAGTTTTAAAGCGGGGTTGAAACTTGCGAAAGCAGTGATGGTTTTGCAGATTCTTTTAGAAATATCAGAAACAAAGGTAATATACACTCAGTTCCAAAAGAAAGTGTGTCTTCTTTATTTGTGGGCCAATTTTGTTTTCTTTGGGGTAAGCCGTTCAGGTAATCGGTGTATGCCGGTTACATGATTCTACATAAGCCGGTTGACAACAAACACGCCATGCGGCTTAATGATGGCAGGAGTAAGGACGAAAACAACGAAAGTGTCTGTAATGGAAAATATCTATCCAATGTAGCGCTAAGGAGCGATATGGGATGGATATGAAATTAGAATGTTTTAGCTAGTATGTCAAAATAGAACGCGTTGATGATGAGCGAAATTGGATAAAAAAGTTTTAATAGGTTTAAATCCTATAGAAAACGTTGCCTAGACACCACCGCCGAATCTGTTCAAATTGCGATCATGTGGTTTACCACACAGTATTGAAACTTGTTGTTACTCTAAACTCTTGAAAATGGATTATGTATATTATATTACACCATTTTTATTAAAAATTAACTCATTTCCTTTAAAAGTGTGAGCTTTAGCCAGATGAAGGAGAAAGACTATTCTGTATAGCATATGCAGTAACTGATAATTTTACACTTAACTGAATATTTTAATGCAATTAATATAATTATATACAATTTTCTCTCGGCAAATCGGTTTCAAAATAATAAACAGACGCAAAATGTTTATTTAAAAAGATTCAATATTAACCTTTAAAGAATACTATTAATGGGTATGGGTGTCCGGAAAGCTCAGTGGTAACGCGCTCGCTTCTCACCAATACCCCGGTTCAATTCCCGGTCGGGGCGAGTATGTGAGAGGGTTCTGTAGTGGTCTCCCGTCCGGACACGTAGGTTTTCCCGGGTACTCCGGTTTCCTCCTACAAAAAAAGATCACAATAACGCCTCCATCCGGACCAACGAGAGTGATTTATATAAGCTGTTAGAACTTGTTTCGCAATCATTATAAAATAAATAAGGTTTAAAAAAAAAAATGTTTAAATGACTTTAAATATCTGTTTTTTACGTATATATGAAACATTACTGGGGCTGAATTTTGACGCCGATATTTGTTGACAATTTTAACCGTGATAATGAAAATATATATAGGCTAGTATTTTATATCTAATGCTACGTACGTATATTAAAGATGTGGCTAGATGATATAATCACATCGAAAATCAATGTAAACTGTTTTTTGCACGATGCATTACTGTGACAAGCAATATTTTATTACTTATTTGTGATCAAATAATTCTTTCTTCTTAAGTTATACCCTCATATATTTATAAAGGTACTGCTGATATAAGATAATGTTCAAGATATCATCCAATAACATATGTTTCATGTCTTTGCTCCATTAAGGGAGGGGGTTTCAAACTCAAGCAAGAATCAACAATATACAATATGTATTTTCTACTTTCGCAACAGTAGCGAACTATGGGATCCATAATTGTCATATGTCTTCTGTCATGTCAGTAGGAGGCCCCTGATAAGACTATACCAACAACAAATACCCGGTATCATTTCAGTATATTCAGCACATATGTCAACTTAAGTTTCTGCAAAACAAATCCGCTGTTCAGGACTTCTGTTTGTATTTATCATTATAAAAGGCTAAACAGACTGAAAAATAAAGATATTGTAGTATTAGCAAATTTTCATTAAGTAAGAAATTGGGAATTATCTGATAGTGTTTGTCAATGATCGCATACATGCAGACGTTTCATAGTTTTGGCCACTGTTTACACCTATTATTCTCAACCGGCACCTTCACGCCGAAATGAACCGGCGGCTGAAAAAAACATCACTCGAATGCGTCGACGGTAACGGAAGTTCCGCCGCTGTGGCAACTGAAGTACCAGCCTCGTGTGTTTATGTCATCGATCGATTGCAAAATCTACCACGTACTAGGCAGATATTTTTGTCATTTAAGTCATTTTTAAAAATGATTTTAAAGAGTGTTTCATGATGCATTCTTTGGTGCGAAAATGATTGCTAAAAGCTCACAGAACTTGACAAAGTGTTAAACAAAAATAGCATACCCATGACTTTGTTGAAGAGTTACACCTATTCTTATTTATGTACGAAGAGTTTGAAAGATACGCAAGTTTTACGAATTTCGTAAGTTAAGTAACGCAGACTAAAGTTAAGTAAAACATTACCCAGTTGTGTTAAGCTGCAGGAGCAATCGAAGTTTCGAATCGACTGCGCAAATGAGTGTTCATTTCATTCACCTGAACATTCATTGGAAGTCTTCTGTGGACATGCTAGCATTATTATTTGGGTATTTATTGGCATACTAAAATGCCACAATGTAAAAAGTATTTGTTTTACAAATTTTGAAGACATTTCGTTCACTTGTCAACAATGCCTGCCAGTGAGAAAAAATTAACAACATGCTAATCGAGAATTTCGTTGTCGACGAATTCTGATAACACTGTTCAAGGTTTCTTCTCTGTCTACGCAGTTATTTATTTAACACAATTATCACTGTTAAGTTTACATACATGAGACTATCTCCGTAATCAAGTTATACTCACATGTCATTGGTTTGCGTAAATCATACCATACCTTTATGTACACACTGAGTTGTTACACCGGGGGAATCAGTTTCATTCAATGATTCTCTTCTAAGGCATGGGTACTTCCGGATATATTATTGCCATAATGGCACTGCTAGTCGCAACATATTGCGGACAGAGATATTGGACCCAAACGGAACAGAATGTCTACAGAAACAAGCTCTTTCGGACTTTTGAAACATACAATGATATTCTGGACCACGCCAAAGACTTTAATAAAAAGGAAATTTTAAAGGTACAATACACTTTTAACCTTTAAACTCACGCTTCCATGACAGAGGTACGAACATGTAGGTTTATACCATTGACATAACTTTCATTGTGTTTTCCTTATGGAACACCATTACTGTCTTATGTTAACAACTCATATGCTATTTCGTTCATTGTATTCATGATGGGTCAAATATGCATGATGTCCTGTTAAATGTTGTTATATTAGGTTATTTATGTATGCTATTTAGTTATTCTTATATTTTGTTCAGTTATCTGATTATCATGCTCGGTTGATAACAAATATTTTGCGTTAAATAATGATGTTCTGTTACATTTGTATGATGTTTGGTTGAAGTTCAATTATGTTCGGTTCATTTGCTTTTGTATTGGGTTCGATTTCCTAGTATCATCCTGTTGTGTCATCTCGATATGTTGTTCGGTTCGTTCAGTGTTATGTCCATGAGTTTCCATTCTTAATATTCGTCATTTGTACTGCCTGGGCTATATTCTACGACGAATAAGGACTCCTCTGTCGTAGAAAACGGTGACCATTCGAAGAATATGTACTCCCTGGGGAGTACGTTTTCTTCAGGGTATATATTTTTCTTTAACAAAATAAAATAACGTCTTCCACTGGTAGTAAGGGTAGAGACATGCATGCATTGTTTTTGCCTGTGTTGCATGTCTTATGAATAATCAGTTGCGGATCCAGGAGTCTTGTATAAGGGGCGCTAAACTGAGTTCTTCTTAACTTGGAGATACTTAGTTAATTAGTAAGTTAATAGTTAGTGTAGGAGGGAAACAAACATTGTTCTGCTCGTGTTGCATGTCTTATGAAATGCCAGGTGCGGATCCAGGATTCCTGGTTAAGGGCGCTCAACTATTTCCTTATCTGGGAGACAGTTAGTAAGTTACGGTTTTTTGTTTAAAGTTACTGTTGGGGCATATGCCCGTACTGGTCTACCCGTACTGTATGTCTTGTGAATAACCAGGTGCGGATCAAAGATTCTTGTCTAGGGCGTGCTAATATAGCACAAGAATTTGGACCACTGCTTTAACCCTTGCATGATCGTAAGAGGCGACTAATAGGGGTTTAATGTAAACTAGAGTTTCTATATTTCTGATTCTCGAGCAGGTATTAAGTTGTTGGATACATACCCAATATTTTTATCTCGATGTAAATGAGATGTGGATCCAACAAGTTATTTCCTGAATGGCGCCATATAACCTATACAGTGTTGCGGTGCCGTAAAACCCAACTCAATCAATCAATCAATCAATCTTGTCTAGGGGGCGCCAATCTGTATTTTTAGCTGGGACACTCTGTTAGTAAGTAAACAACTTTTAGTGATAGTTACGGTGGGGGACAGACAATAATACAATACAATACGGTTTATTCGGCATTAAATATTACATAACAGTTTGAACATGATCAGATCAGATATGAAAACACGGAAAAAAGAGCAACAATAATAAGGAAATCAACACACACAAAACAACTACAAAATACACCAAACAATATAAAAAGTTATCGAAGGAGCAGAGTTTCGGACTACATATGATTGAACAAATAATTGTCGTCTAGAACAGATTTGCAAATAAATAAGAATCACATTGAAAATTGAAACAAAATACACCAAACAATATAAAAAGTTATCGAAGGAGCAGAGTTCCGCACTACATATGATTGAACAAATAATTGTCGAACAGAATTGCAAATAAATTACAAGTATGGTCTGTCCGTGTTATTTCGACTTATGAATAACCAGGCGCGAGTCCAGGATGCCTTGCTTAAGGGCTTTTAAATGGTTTCTTAACTAAGATGCCCGAAACTTAATGGCATTTCCTGAGTCCAAGGTGATGCCCTGGTCGGCGGGAGAAGGAGGCATGCGAGGATCCCGAGTAGAGGGGCGTTGAAAAGAAAAAATAGCTTGATCCGCGCATGGATGAGCGCATTTCCCTCTGGTCGAAAGTAGTCATAAGCGCTGCTCAATCCTTCAAATTGCCTCTTCTATCCCTGGCCTGTCAGGTACGTTGTGTTGGCAACGATGTATGAAAAAGCATATCCAAGCTGCATTGTATTGTAATACTTTTATTTCATGCTTTCCAGTGGTTTACTGGGAAATAACAGTGAATAATCAGCCGATAACACCACTAGTATAAAAAGTTTCTTTATTGGAACTTATTTCTCAAAAACACCGGTGACGTTAGTTTTGCATGACGTTACGTCATCAATACTTGGCGTTGATTGGCGCCAATTTTGTACTTTCGGTTGTTTTTTTGTTTGTTTTTTTGGAAGAAAATGCATGGAATAAATAGAATATTTGTTTCTTTCGGTGTAAAGTCGAAATTAATGGCTTCTCCACTCGTGAAAATATAAACGTCTGATGTTCACTCGGTGAAATAACTTTCGATCATACACCGAAAGAAACAAATATCCTCTATATATCTAACTGCTTTGTCTAGAGTCTAGTGTGCTCCAAGTAGACAAAGACTCTAGTGTGAATTATTTCGAGGGTTGGTAATTTTGCTTAAGTCTGCATGCACTGGGGTTCGAGAGGAGCAATGGTGTTGTGGGTTTTTAAAGTATTGAGGACCCGAAATATTTGAAACAGGCAACAGAGGGTGACAACACTGAAGGAGGGGAGGGCGAAACAAGCGATGACCCACGGTAACCATAGGGGCCCCGACCCCACTGGATCCGCACATTCGCCCGAATACCTGCAACATGTTTATAAGAGTGTAAGATATATCTACATGGCTTCATAGGCGGATCCAGAGGGAGGGGTCCGGGGGGACCAAAAGTATCAAAGGGGAATAACTCCTTTGAGAGTGCAAACAGAGTCACGGTTCTTGTGCTTGGCACTTTCTTTCATCAAGGCCTATTTACAAATGAAGTTTCATAAAGTTAGCAACAGCATTATAGTAGTATAGCTCAAGATAAATCAATATAACAAAAGTAACAAAGGAGAAAAAATATTTTTTGAGTAAAAGCAGAGTTACGAACCTTGTGCATGATACTTTCACTTATCAAGGTCTACCTCGTACTAACATATGAACTTTCATAAAGCAAGCACAGCAGTACAGGAGTTATGCTCCGGACAAAAGTCAATAGACCAAAAGTTACAAAGGGGAATAATTCCTTTTAGGGTGTAAACAGAGTTGCGTTTCTCGTGCAAAACACTTTCACTTATCAAGGTCTAGCTACATAGGAATTTCATTAAGCTAGCAACAGTCGTATAGGAGTTATGCTCCGGACAAAAGTCCATAGACCAAAAGTAACAATGGGGAATAACTCCTTTTATAATGCAAACAGAGTGACGGTTCTTATGCATGCAACTTTCTCTCATTTAAGTTTCAAGAAGGTAGCATCAGTAGTCTTGGTGTAATGCTCCGGACACGAATTTAGGACGGAAGGACGAACGGAAGGACGAACTGAAGGACATGCGCGATTCCAGTATAGCCCCAACTTAATAAAAGTAAAGGTATTATAACATTCCCCATGGGAGACATTTTATATTACCAAAGATTGCCTTGATCTAGGGGAGTCAATATTTTACGGGGAGTCAATATTCTACGTGAAAGGAGTAATAATATTTAGGGACTTTTGACAGGGGAGTTCTTATTCGTTAAAATTATGTACCCTTTAGCCGTAGAATATGGTCCGGGGAGTACAAGTTCTACGGGAGAAAATATTCTTCATTACACCGGAACATTTCCGTAGAAGATATTTATAGGTATATTGATATATAGGTTAGCGAATGATTTATATACGATTACATTCGAGTCATCCGAATGATCTTATCAACATAACTCTGAATGAACCGAACAACATATCAAGCGCTGACTGAACCGAACAACATATCAAGATGCCACAAGATAATGATACTGGGAATTCGAACATAATATAACGCGAATCGGACCAAACATCCTTTTAACTCAATCTAACATAAATTTAAAGTAACCGAAGACAATACATTGATAACCGAATATCATAATGTATGTAACAGAACATTATAATGTGTATACTAAGTAATAATTAAATACAACCAATTATAAAGGCAATGAACAGAATATAATGTAAAATGTACTGATTATCATGACAATTTAACATTATATAATACAAAATTAACTGAACATCACGTTCTACTAACCTGTCATAAAAACTATATGAACTGACTTAAATGACAATCGAATCAGACATCATTCACTGAATTTCTGCCGACACAATAATATTCTAAGTAAACCGAATATATAGCTAGCGCTCATCAATGTTACGTAATGGCGACCAAACACAATAGTAAATATACCGAACAAAATTGGACTTTCACCAAACATCATACAAATGTAACAGGACTTCCTTACTATCTAACATAATATACGAAGCCTTCCAGCTGGCTTGCGGTAGGTCGGTGGTTCTAACCCGGGTGCACTCTGTGCCTGAAATAGTGTACAGAGGTCCCCCAGGGTCCTTCTCCACCTGTAATGAGCTGGACGTAGCGATATGACTGAAATACTGTTAAAGCGACGTTAAATTCCAAAACAAACAAAACAAACAAAAAAACAAAACAAACAAAAAAACAAAACAAACATAATATATTTATTATAAACCAAGCATGATTATCAGATAACTGAATGAAATAAGAAAGTAACTAAACATCATACTTAAATAACCTAATATAATAAAACCTAACAGAATAGCATGCATATCTGACCCATCAGGGATACAATAAGTAAATATTATATTAGTTGTTAATATACGACAGTAATGGCGTTCCATTATTCCTGATGCAAACGATTTTAAGTGACTTTACAATATACTCATGGACAAAAGTTCTGTCCCATATGTAAATATATCAAAAGCAACCAACTGAATGATTGAATCGTAATTTAGTAAATTGATGACTTGCATCTCTGTACAAAATTTCCATACACATCTGAAAACACATTGGTCCATTTTGAATTCCAAATGGCATCCTCAGGAAGTGATAAGAAGTATTGTCAGTAACAAAAGTAGTTTTGTGAGCTGTCTCCGGATATAAGGGAATTTGCCAAAATCCTGACTTAAGATCCATAACGCGGAAATTTTTGATTTATATGTACCTACGCTGTCTAGTGCATCCTGGAGATCAGGAAAAGTGAAATTTATAGGTTTCGATTATGAATTTAGAATTCGAAAATCCACGGCAAAACGAAAACTGCCGTCCTTTTTTCACAATAACTACAGGCGCGGTCCAGGTTGAATCACTTTCAACAATTATTCCACCTCTAAGCATTTGGTCTACATGTTCATCTATAATAGCAAGACCTTGTGGGGACTGTCTAGAAGGGCGTTGACGGTAGGGTGGATGCTCCCCAGTCTCTATTCTATGATGATGTACATTAGTGCAACCTATGTCACTGCTACTAGAAGCAAATCCATCGTTTGATCCAGGAATACAAGAAGTTTGTTTTTCTCAGATTCTGATAATGAGCAATTTTCAAACGGAATGCCTAAATTCAAAGCAATTTCTATGTAATCTGCATCAGAGAGAGAGATTTTTCAGTATGAACAGAATTAAACCAAGGTGTATCAAGATCATTACAACATTGAATCTTGTCAAATGGAAAAAATTACCTAGGACCTGTTTAGTTTTAATTACAGCAGATGTAGGAATAGGATTCAGCACTCTTAGGAAAGAGACTCAGTTTTGTGGTACGACTAAAGCACATGCACCCGCAAGACAGTATTTGTTTGACAAGCACTGAATTGGTTCTAGTTAAACTGCAATGTTGTTAGGTACTTTTGATAAACATACTGAAATGAGGGCTGCATGATATGGTGAAATTATCATCTCTATAGAAGATCTTGCAAGACCTAGATTGAAGGTAGTTGGCGGAGTTGCCACTAAAGATATTATTGGTTTACCAGCACTTGATTTGAGAGGTTTACTTTCATAACAAATAGTACTCTGATTTTGTTCTAAAAAGTCTACTTCTAATATCAATGATTGGTGCAGTCTGTCAAAAACATGAAATGTGTGTTGTAAATTAAGTGTCAGCAATCAGGAATGTTAACTTGACCGAACCCAAAACATCAAATAGCTCCCCACCTACACCATAAGCTTGTTTTGCTGATGATGTGTTGATAGTGGTAGTTTCGCCTGTCTGGTTAGAAATTAATTTATATAAAAGAAATTTCGAAATGCATGAGATGCTAGCTCCTGTATCGACTAAAGCTTTCTGCTGCATTTTTTTAAATCGAACTTGAATCACATAAGAATCTAGTTGTGCTTGCACATGTAATGAAGAAAGTGTGGCACATTTGGCTGACATGTACTATCTGAAACAGGCCTGTCAAGTGGTAAATTTTACCATCGACAGGCAGACACCTTCATTTGTATTTACCTTCTTTTTCTCTCTTCTGATATGCAAACTTGGTATGACCGTTTACATTTCAGTAGGTAAAACATCATACCTATTGGGACAGTCTATACGACTTTGACCTCTTCCTAAGCAGCTTTTGCAAGGAAATTCTGGGGCAAAATTGTTGGCACTTTGTTGTCTTTCCCAGTTATGTGCTCTCTGGGCCTGCCGATAATTATGGATAGGTACCATGTGACGGGGTTGAAATTGATGATGATTGGATGGACTGTAATACTGTTGCTGATATTGTTTGGGATGAGCCTGTCGAAAATGAGTTTGGTTGTTTTACCGTGGATGCTGGTTATTGCCAACAAAGAAGGGAGATTGTTGTCTATGATTGACATTGTTTGGATGAGAATTTGGAACCTGAAGCCAAGACTGGGACTGACTGTTGTTTGGCAGATCAAATGCATGCAGTGAATAGACCTCTGTGTTGGGTTTACATTCATTAACCCGTGACAGTTCTTCTTGTATGATTGTTCTCATCATATTCACACTTCCCACTAAACTGCATGCTTGGGTCTTAGCTTTTTCTTTAGCTAATGTGCTGGCTTCTAAAAATTCTCTTACTGAGCTTGGATTTGCACGCATGATGTCTGGCTATAAAGCTGGCAAAACTTTGTCTAGTAACATGTAAAGAAGTTGCTCATCACCTGCATTAAGTGCTTTAGCTGCATGCTGCACTATGGTAACAAAGTCCTTTATTGACTGTCCTTCTTGCTGTCTAATAGAATTAGCCCTAGTGTATTTTGAAATACTGGATTGATTGTCCCACCTTTCTTTAAATAAAATTTCAAATTCTTCCCAGGTGGTAACGACTTCTGGGGAGACCGTTTCTAGCCATTCCCTAGCTTGGGGGTCTAGAAACAGTTTAACCTGTGTCAGCTTCCGATCACAAGGTAACCCATTCGAATCGGTAGTACAGTTATAAAGCGTAAACCAAGAATTTGAGTCAGGCTGTAAATGATAAAACATAGGGCAATTAGGCAATGGCATTCCTCTGAAAGCAGGGTGGGAAGTAGGTTCTGTGACATTCCTTCATCATAGACACATTACCTACCTTTATGACCTATCATTTGTTTACTTTTAAATGTTTAATACAATTTATAATGTAGAAATATTTTCTGTCAGATTTCAACTTTACATAGTTATATGTATAGCCGGGAAGCTATAAGTTTGTAGAACAGGGGGACATGTTATGCAGTTAACTGGATAATCTTATTAAATAGTTGGTAAATGGATTTCCTTTCACTACCTATGTTAATACCCGTCAGATCAATTCCTTGTTTGATAAGATTTTACCTGTCAGATTATGTTTTTTGTTTTCAAATATTTATATACATCTGTATATACCAATAATAAGTTGACATTTTTATTATGTTTGAACCTATAGGACTTGTCGTTCCAGACACTTCAGCTTCGACCTTCGTCATGTAAGGAACTTATTTCGCGCCGCATTTTGGCCGCTCTTGTGAAACTCGGACAACCGAGAATTTTTTCACAGTTTCAATGAATTACCATTTTAATTCTACCAGAATGACTTATCATTTTGTGTAGTTGGATTACCAACCTGTATGGATATATTGGAAATTAAGTGCCGTAGACCAAAGAAGGGTCACATCTTGACTGCGATTTGTGATTTGCAGTATTCGACCGTGTCTTACGTTTACAGTTTACCAACTGTATAAATGTTTTGTATATAATTTAGAACACCAATTTGAATATAAAATGTAAATAACAAAAGGCTTCGTCTGGTGGTTTTGGCGCGAAAGTGGAGAGTTGACATTTTGCGAGCTCTTGAGATACTGGTGAAAAAAGTGTTATTCTATGGACTTTTTTTTTTATATTAGTAAGGATATTTATGAATACGAAGGTACGATCTTATTCTGGCATAAGTTACATCATATAAAATTTGATTGCTTTTGAAGATATTTGACAATGACTGAGGGAGGTACGCTATATTATGTAACTCATTCATAGCTGAAAATCACCCGTACAACATACTCAATTACGGTTCATTAGAGCATTTGCTGAACAGTTTTTGTGATATTACGTTAAATCAACACGATGGGTACTTCCCAGACATTTGTCAAGCAATCGTGCGTGAATTTTGACAACCATTGCGAGATGAATATTCTACGTGCACTGCGTGATGATGTCACAGACAGTAATGTCAACCAGCTATATAGCGGAATTTGTGCCAAGGATTCCCAGATTCCATGTGGACAGAGGGCAGAACAAACTGACCAGATTGAACAACTTGTTGTCTTCCTTGACTGACCTAATTAACTCTGTCCCCTAGGAAATGTTTATCAATAAAGTATTGGATAATACAAAATTGGATACGCATCATTACAAGACATGAGAATTTCAGTTTATGAAGCGGTCAAAGCTACGGAGGGCTATCCGTATGATTTCAGTGCCGATCTTAAAAGGCGAAAACATACACAAAACGGCGAAACCGTACAAAGTAAACGTGTATCAGTTGGTAATGGTCCTCGAGGGGGCTGAATACAATGAAATGAAAGAAGTGATTAATTTACGCAATGCGAGTACAACTCACGATATGAGCATGATAAGCTTCAACTCAACTATTTCTGCAGTAATGGAAATTTTGATACAGACAGTTAATAAACTTTGTGGTGAAATTACTAGTCTTAAACAGTTCAATCAGGATTTGCTGCAGAACATAACTTCTGATATCTCTAAAATGAAAACTGACATTAACTCAATTCAAGCGGAACTGACGTCCGATATCACGGGACTTCGTGAGCAGATTCAAACTAATGCCCAAGTCAATAGAGCGGCTATGCTCTGAAAAAAGCAATGGAAACGCGTGTTTTCGGAATGACTTGAAATTATTAAAAACAGATCTAAGGGAGATAAGCGATGAAATGCCTATTAAATAGATGCCTCTAAGTAAAACATTGAACTTGAAAAATTATCATCCCTTAATCGACTAGTATCCAAACTGGAGAGAGAAAAGAGCAGACAAATTTCAAGAGATAAAACTGTAACTTATGAAAATACCCAAATGCGAGCTGATAGCGCTCTATCGACACACGAACCATAAGCCATCTCACAAGCTCCACTATCTACATCGCTAGTAAATAGACCCCGACCACGTCGCAGTAGTTACGGAGGAAGCAGGTACAGACTGAGACTTGTGCTAGAGTGCAACATCAAGCTGTAGCGATCACACTGTCCACTGAAGACAATGAAATGCCAGACTCTGTTATGTCGTTTGGTACTACACAGTCTGAAATTCATAGTGCAAATAAATATACTTGTGTTACTAATAATGTAGGTCGTGAAAGAATTAAACAAAATAAACAGACGCAGACTTATTGCAATGATTACAACAATGGGGGTCAGAATGCACAGGGATGTGAATTGTTATCAGTGGGTAATTGTCCGAACAGCCAAGAAGACGAAGAAGATTTCTCGATGTATGTTAGGCGTAAAATGAAACGGTTCTATATGGGAGGTTTCAACTCAAATATAACGGATCTTAAACTGAGACGGTACGTAGAGAGGCGTGGTCTGACTGTGACGTGGGTTACTATATTTCCCGTGCGCAACAGTAACCGTGTTACTATTCGGCTGAACGTTGAAGACGAGGATACAGTTGATCGGTTGACTGAAGACGGCTTCTGGCCTCGATTCGTTACCTGTCGACAATGGCGCTCGTGGAATAGCTATAAAAGGGATATCCGCACTACAAAAAGGGGACGTAATTCGAACCCGGATCATAGAAACCGAAATGAAGGGAACAGTGATCGATAGTATCACGTGGATGGCGAGCAGTATCATACTGACTATCGAGCAACTGACGATTTTTATCGAGCGGAGGACTACTGATTGTTAGTTTTCTAGTATGCATAAAAGAGACAAATTCAAAATAAGCATTTTCAATACAAAAACTGTGAGTTGGTTGAATGTGTGCAGTATTGTACAAATCTATATTGAATACATGTTTCATAATGACAGAAAACCAATAATTTGGTTTAGACCAAAATCACATCAATTATTTTTGGACAAATACTGTTATAGATTGGTGATTATTTGTGTTATACATAATGGTAATTAGTATCAACATAATGACGTGGAATGCTACTGGAATCATGTCCAGGCCCGGCTTTCACTAAGCGTCTCGAGCTGAATGAGATCGTGCTTAAACTCAAAATTTCAACTTCAGATTTCAACCCTAATATCATTGCTACTGCACTGAACTTTTGATTGCCGATGACAAATTCCATTTTCCGCCGACAGTCAACATTTTAATGCAGTAGCTGTAAAATTAAATGAGATATCCAATGTTGAAATTTTGAGTTTGAGCATGATCTCAGCTCGAGACGCTTAGTGAAAGCCGGGCCTGCTGCAGCTCATATCTGAGTGATGTACTTGAGTCAAAGAATATTGATATATGTGGATTAACTGAGCATTGGTTACTGTCTAGAGATAGTCATTTTCTTGATTCTATTCATCAGGAGTATAGAATTTTGTTAGTTTGTTTTGGAATTTAACGTCGCTTTAACAGTATTTCAGTCATATCGCGACGTCCAGCTCATTACAGGT
>JAULCC010035663.1:0-10650 GCA_032358795.1 Nuttallia obscurata | reverse complement strand
GCAAATTTCGGATTTCCATGGCGATACAGCGATTTCTTAGGCTTACGATTACACCACTACTTGAAATGCATGTATTAGATTAAAAAGAAACAAAAGCAGGCGTAGTAAGTAGTAAAACAAGTAATATAAATATGTAGAAATGGTACTGTTCGTATGAAATGTTGCACTGAAACTATGTTAAACAGGTACTGTAATAATATAAAACTGCTACTTGAAGTATGTTTAACAAGTACTTAAGTATGTATAATTGCCAATTAAGTTATATTTAATAGGTACTGTTAGTATATCTAAATGTACCTTTATGTGTTTTAAAGAGCTACTGTTACAATGCATAGTGGGTACACGTATTTCAAACAGACACTTTATGTCAAACTGCAATTGTAAATATGTAAATCTGCTACAGTATGTATGTAAATTTAAAACTGAAACTGCGTTTTACTGCTTCTTTTAACAAGTCCATCTGCTAGTAGAAGTATGTGACAAAGCTACTGAAAAAACGTTAAACTGTTTCTGCAAGTACTTCAAATTGATTCTTTTAGTATTTAAAGTATTCATGTAATTACGTAGAACTGTAAGTACGTAAATATGCTATTGAAAAAGTATGTAAAACACGTACTAAATGTAGGTAAAACTGCTAATGAAGTTTATAAAAATGCCTCTGAAAGTACGTAAAAACATAATTTTAGTAATGCTTCTGGGAATATAGGAAACAAATACTTTGGTTTTATCAGGTACTGCATATATATAAAGATGCTTTAATTATGAAAAACTGCTAATGTAACACGTCTATTGTAAGTACGCAATCCTCCTACTTAAGCACATTGAACTGACTGTGTACAATTACTGTAAGCACGTAACGCCGCCGCTGTTAACACGTAAACTGCTACTGTTAGTATGTAAAACAAGGAATGTTAGTATAAAACTCTGTTTTTTAAGTGGGCCAAACTTCTATAAATATAAAAAAAGTCGCTCTATGTATGAACAACTGCTACTGTAAGTACCAAAACCTCTAGTGTAAGTATTTAAACAGGAACTGTAAGTATAAAACTGAGAGCTTTTTAAGTGCGGTAAACGTCTAGAAATATTAAATAGTCACTCTAAGTATGAAGAACTGCTACTATAAGAACCAAAACCTCTAGTGTAAGTATGTTAAACAGGGAATGCATGTATAAAACTGAGGGTTTGTAAGTGCGGTAAACTTCTATAAATATAAAACAGCCACTCTAAGTATGAAGAACTGATACTATAAGTACCTAAACCTCTAGTGTAAGTATTTAAACAGGAACTGTAAGTATAAAACTGAGTGCTTTTTAAGTGCGGTAAACGTCTAGAAATATTAAATAGTCACTCTAAGTATGAAGAACTGCTACTATACGAACCAAAACCTCTAGTGTAAGTATGTTAAACAGGGAATGCATGTATAAAACTGAGGGTTTGTAAGTGCGGTAAACTTCTATAAATATAAAACAGCCACTCTAAGTATGAAGAACTGATACTATAAGTACCTAAACCTCTAGTGTAAGTATGTAAAACAAGCATTGTCTGTGAAAAGATATCCTTCGCCAATGATGACTTATATGTGATTGATGATTTTTTGTGAAATAATGTCTTTAAGTTATATGTACAACTGACAAATTCACGGGCTCCAGAGAAGAGATTTGGTTAATATTTACATGTACATGTATTTTAAATTTCATGAAATTTACAATCGAAAGTTATTGCTAAATGGCTGCAGACGAAATAAATCAAGGCCAATAACTCTAAGAAGGAAAATTAACAAATAAAAAAAACAACAACATAAATGCGCATCATTGCAATATGCTGTTTCATACGTATATAAGGTTTCATGAAATTCTACCAGCTTGTTACAAAAAAATGGCTGTGAACGTTGTTGTTTTTTCTCAATAAATCAAGTGCAATAACTACAAGGAAAATTGACATATCCAAAACAAAATATAGGCGGACATCATCGCAGTATTTTTGTTTATATCTATTTAAAATTTCATGCAATTCAACTAGCTAGATACTGGAAATGGATGTGAGCATAACATATTCAATAAATCAAAAACAATAGCTCTAAGGAGAATTGACCAATTCAAAACAAGTATAGACCGGCATCATCACAATTTATTTGTTCATATTCATTTCAAGTTTCATGATTTTCTACCAGCTACTTACTGAGAAGTGGCTGTGATTGAAAATGTTCCATTAATTATCGGGAATGTGTACTATTAAATTCCAAATGTTAACAATCATTTGCTGACAGGTACTCAATTTTAAATTTGTTATTGTGTTTTCGTACTTATAGGACAATTTTTAGAGACCCAATAATGCTATAAACACCACGTTCGACTTGCAAAAACATCTCCAATTTTGCAATTTAAGCTTTATCATTCCTTCAAACTACTACCTTTAGTATACAAAAATCTTACAGTAAGAACGTAAAAGTGCCATTTACAACCAGTACGTAAGATTGTTCGTGTAATAACATAAAACTGCTAATGTAAGAACGTAAAATGTTTCTAAAGGTACTATCAACTGCTAATGTAAGAATCTTAAACAAAAACTGTATATAAATGAAAAGAAAATGTAAAAAACGTAACACGTCTATTGTAACAACACAAACCTCCTACTGTTGTAATTACCCAAACTTACTACTGTAAGCACGTTGAACAGCGAGTGCAAGTACATACAGTTACTGTAAGCAAGACACACTGCTACTGTAAGCAAATAAAACTGACACTGTTCTGACGTCGTTATACTTGTATTCAAACTAGTTTAAATCGGTGCGGTAAATTGCCGATACTACAACCTATGTCATAGATATGTAGTTATTAAGCTTACTTGAACGAATCCTGAAATAAAAAAATAGTAGCATTATAACAATTGTCTGTATAAACCTTAAATCACTGCTTTGTCAACAGTTTCACTTCAGAGAGCACTATTACCATTGTGATTCCTTATTTATTAATCCTGAAACATCGACAGGATTATGTAATGTACATCTCCGAATCTGGTAACCTATTGTTGACAATGGCATCTATAAATAATACAAAACACTTATTTTTTACATAATTAAACCGTACCTTGCTTGACGTAAAGCATAAATATTAGAACCATATAATATAGTATAAGTAGGTAATTTGTGTTGATAAACAGGACTTATCCTTGTCAAGAGTTAACGCTTAATGACGAGAGGGAGCATTTGATTAGCTCCCTGATGTGTAGCCTGTCCCTCTTGTTCAAATTGTTCCAACATAAGATAATATAAGATAATTAACGAAATAAATCATTTTATGTGTGCATAAAATATATTTATTTTCACTTCACGCAGAGTACCATATCTAATCAAACATCATGTGCATCAACACCGTCAGTATACAAGTACATGAATACGTATAGGAATGATCAGTTTTCTATCATGTCTATCAGAGATGTCTTCCTGGAATTCACTTTATGAAAAACCGATCGCCTAGATCACTGTGCGACAATATTTCATGGCGAAACAACACAATTTATTCTGGTAAACTCAACACCGCGAGTACGCCAGTGTATGGATTTGTATCGAAATGGTCAATTTGTTCACAATGTCTATCAGAGAAGTCTTCACTTTATGTAAAACCGATCAACTAGATCACTGATGGACGATGTATCAATTATCAATAAGATATAAACACCAGAGTACGATATAACAAACAATATGCCATAATTCATCATTTGCATTTCTATCATTTGTAATATACTATATTCATTTTGTAACTCACACTGCACTGTGTTTAAACAACGCTCGTATAATGTAGTTGCGGTATTAAAGCGCCAATATATGAAAATTACTGTTCATACGAAAGTAAATTCATGCAAATAAACAAACATGTCAAACTATACTTCTTTCTGTGAAACAGTTGAAGTCCAGCCAATAAAAACACGAAACAAATTACATTTACCATTAGGTTTTGAGTAGGTTTTATTTGGTATACTTTACTCCCCGTTCCAGTATTTGCAGGCGATGAAGGTATAAGATACATTATTCTGGTGTACAGTTAAATGTGCATTACATTATGTAAGATTCACAGTGTTTTTATTCATCTATTAAGAAAAAATCCAAAAATATAAGTTTAAACATCTTTCCTTAAATGTGATTCCATCATTTATAAGGTAAACCATACTCCCGTTTCGCAGTAACGCCTTTTGTACAAACACATAGAGATACAGGTTAAGGTGGCTGTTTACAAACAGTAATGCCGTCATAATCTGATACAAATATATTGACATTGTTTCCCGCCAATATATTTCAGAACCTTAGGATCTAAAACAAAGTCATCATTAGAACCAAGTTATAGAATACGTGTTTGTTTCAGTGTTAGATACGAATTTATTTCATCTTGTCAAAAGCAAACGCTATTGCAATTTATGGCAGCGCCATTCGTGACAATATTACATGTATCTATGCTTTTCACCTTATGAAACAAATTTATTATCCTACACTAAAACGAACAATTATTTACTATACATATTTGAAGATGAAATTAAAATGTAATTTACATGGACAGATATTTGTTCTTCACAAACTTTGCGACTGATATATATGGTTAGATGATATTGCATAACTATAAATGTATGGCATCCTACTGATACAAAATATGTTCTAGCGCTAGTTTAAAGTACGTGTTACCCGTGCAATTCGTATGATCTTTAGAAAACATCGTGTAAACAATGTTACCTGGACCCAATTGTTAATATTTTTTTTCGATCGCCATCTTATTTTAAAGAAATATGTTTTTGTTATAATAACTAATACCTAAAAAGAACAAAACCCAGTATTTCTCTCACAGCATAGATTAAGCCTTTTAAAAGTTTATTTAGTATGAATATTGTATTAATATTCAGTCCTAAGTGCAAGGTCTTATCAATATACGAATGGCATAAAATACATAATATGCTCATGGAAGAATTATATAATGCGACAGTCGGCAATGGCATGTAATTTACAGAAGCTCATACAAAATGATAAATGCTCCACAATAATAGCTTCTCTGCATGTAAGTGTGGTAAAGACATTTTAAACAATTTCTAACAAATATTCACGGCAGAACTAAACCTCAAAATTGCCTAACACACATCATAACACATAACAAATAAATAAATGGCACGACAATAAACCGACAATTTAGTAAACGTTACTTGGCCATTTTGGTATAGCAATAGCATATACGAGTGCTGTTTGAACTAACTAAACACACTGCAAAAAGAGCGTATTTACGATCCACAGCCACCGCCAAATTTTTATTTTCTGTTCTGTTTAACCAACGAAAACCTTTTATGACCGCAGTTTTAGTACCGTAGGGCCAAATCTTTGGAATGAACTTCCACTGACCATCAGACATTCGGCTTCATTGGAAGTATTCAAGCAACAGCTAAAACACACTATTTTAGAGGCTTTTACATATTGTTTTAATCAAGTGGTACTAAACATATTAAAGTTGATTCTATATAAGAATTAAAGCAGGGTTTAGATATCTTAACAAAATAATGTATTTAGTTGTTCTGTGTATGTTTAAACTTCACTCTGTCATTTTAAGTTCATCTAATAAAAAAAGAAAACAAAGATGAGCTGTTGGCGGGCGTGACTTGATCGTCGTCGGCATCGGCGTCGGTGTTGCAGCTCAAGATTATGTTTTATGTTAAGGTCCATTTTTCTCCTAACTGGTTAAAGCTTATGCTTTCAAACCTGCAACACTTATTTAGTATCATGACATGACTATGCAGGACAAGGATCATAACTCTAGCTGGTATTTTACATGAGTTATAGGCCTTTATGGACTTAGAAAAATACTGTTTTTTGGGTCAGTTTTATGTTTAGGTCCATTTTTCTCCTAGTATGTGAAAGTTATTGCTTTTAAATTTGCACCACTTATTAACCATTATTATATGACTGTGAAGGATTAGGGTCATAACTCTAGCTAGTATTTTGCATGAGTTATGGGCTTTTTTGGATTTAGGTATGTTTTATGTTCAGATTCCTTTATCTCCTAATTGTCGAAGCTATTGCTTTCCAACTCGCAACACTTATTAAGCATCATAACATGACTGTATCGGACAAGGGTTATAACTCTAACTGGTATTTTGCATGAATTATTGCCTTTTTGGACATTGACTTAGTTTTATGTTTAGGTCATCATTTATGGTAAAACTTTTAAGCTAACTTTGAAACTTTAACTTCTTTGTCACTATCATTATTTAGATGGATTAAGCAAGTAAGATAATTTGAGTTTTTTTAAAGAATTATGGGCGTTTTTGGACTTAGAGATTGTTTGGATTTTTGGATATGATTTACCTATAGGTCCAATTTTCTCCTGAATGGTCTAAGTTATTGAATTCAAACTTGCAACACTTATTAACTATCACAAGATGATCTAGCAGAACAAGGGACATAACTCTTGTTGTTTTTTTGCCTAAAAAATGGGCCCTTTTCGACTAAATAAAACTATATCTTGGTTAAGTTTCAGGTATTGTTGTTTTTTTTTTATTAAAAATTGTTGTCTTTTGATGAGGTTCTGTGTTTATGTTAATCTGTTTTGTGAACCATCAGAGCTATTTCTTTGAAACTTTAAACAACTTGTCACTATCATGAGATGGTTTTGTATATCAACTTTCTCTAGTTTTTTTTTTATTAATTATAGTCTTCTTTTTTCTTTTCTTTTTCATGAATAAGTACAGTTTAGTACTATTGGGGGCTTTTTGATACATTTGTTATAATTCATTATCATGTTGACTTGGTGCAAGAACAAACATCTTTCTTTTCATGTTAATAAAGAACCTTTTTTAACTTACATGATACTTTATTCTTTTGTTAAAACATCTGTTCTCTATATGTTTCAAACTTTAAGATTTTTAGACTTAATTACTATTATAAGATTTTAACATTTTGCATGTTTACCAACTTTGTCATGTGGCTCGCTTTAATTATTACCTTTGACAAATGTATCAAATACATTGGAAGATATTTATAATCAAATGTTTCTTATATATCCAATATAAAAGTTATTTTTTCATCAAATATTGCTTTTTGTCACTCTTTTCCTGGTTAGGTTGAAGTCATTTCATTTGAATGGTTATCTAATGGTCCAAATCTTGTCAAAATGTGTAAATTTTATTTGAACATAATAAGTTTATCTTATAGACCACAATAAATTGTTTCTCGTGTAGGGCATCATCTACCCTAACCTTTTCTTTGTGGTGATTGATTAGCTGTGCTACATGTACAGGTATAAAAATCAGATGAGCGTCTTCATCCGCAAGGCGGTCCACTAGTTTTCGAACTTTCATATATTATGTCAATTTTAAAGTCTAGGCAGATTGTATTTTATATTAGGTGTATATTTAAATGATTATTACATCATTTTAGAAAATTATCATGTAAATATGCCAACACATGTTTATTACATTTCAGTTTATATGTAAAACGCCATTGAATATGTATTTTTCATAGAAATAGGCGTTTAATCAAATAAAACAGTTTCAGTTTCATAATCACACATTTCAACGGTTAGTGCATACTATTAAAAAAGTGTTGTAGACTAACCATAGAAAACAAACCGTAGTCACTTCCTATCTGGAAACGGGTTAGGTTTTAAACATGCGGAGAGTAACGGTGACTATCAATCGGACAGTGAATCGACTGGTCAAAGAATAAAGTTTGAAACTTACAAGTTCGATGTTTAAACGATTAATGTAGTATTAATAAACAGGTTGGTTGTTAAACTATATTCAAGGTGAATTACACTACCAAAATATCTTTTGAAACGTTATTTTTTTATGCATGATAACTGGATATCCTTTTAACCATCCGATTGGTTTCCTGGACATTACCTTTCAATTTGCTATGTCGAACGTCAACCTCAGAAATTATTTTCCTTTTCAAAAAGTAAAAATAAAGAAACTTGTGTTTTGCGCGCGCACACACACAAGTGTATGTTTTTAGTTTGACATTTTTATTTTATTGCATGTTTTGTCAATCTGTTTGCTGCATGTATATATTAGATTCAATTTTAACTGTAGTTAATTTCGATTAAATTTAATGCCTAAGACTCTTACACAAGCAATATCAAATGCATATCCTGGGTAATTTTCTTTGTGTTTAATAAAAGTCACGAAAATACTTGGCTTTACTCCAAAAGTGTCTCCTTAGAGCAAAGCGGATACATTTATTATATACTACACCACTGCGTGCTTGTTCTGGATCAAGGATGATACATTTTTGAAAACAATATTGCATTCAGTAATTCCCTAATCTGCGACAATTCATTACATCGTTCTGCTTTGAAACAGTCTAATCCTATGTTATACCTGATGATCTTATCACCGAGCCCAATATGTCTTACAGAATGCTTTAATGAAGATTTCAATGCAACTTTATGCCATTGCCATATATTTGTTCCTTTCAACATATCACCTTATCATTTTAAACGGGTTATAACACCTGCTTATGAATAGAGCTAATTAGAACTATCGATGATCTGTTTTAGACACTTTGAACTTGTTTGGATATTAAATCAACTCAATCAGACGGCTTTTATATAAAATGGCTGTGTTCTCGTTTTGATTTCAAACTTTGTAATTGTTTTGAACAATTTAAGACTCAACACAGTGTACTTATTCTCGTTTCTTTTACGAGAAAGGAAATTGAAATTAATACAAATTGTTTGATTAGCCATTGAAATTAGAGGCATTGTTTGATTTATATTGAAATTGGATCGGTGTCCCCGTAGTTTGGGTAATATATTACTTAAGACGATTAGTTATAAAAAACATACATTCTGTTAAATAGGAATCTTCAAATACCCTTACAATTGCAATAATGTTTTCAACTGACACATTCTGAGCCTTCACTGGATGACTGTGGTGCCGTTTGCAAGAGTTTACTGTTTAAATTTGATTCCATTAAAAGTCTCTTCTAAGTTGATTTTAGCGACATAAATAATGAAATGCCATTGGCCAGGCATACGGAATTGCAAAAAGCATGCACGTAGATGAAACGACACTAAATTGCACAACGACAAGTTTTGCCATATTGTTTTCTTAATTCCTTTCTAATGAGAAATGAACAGACATTGTAAATTTCGATAATTACATTTTTGAATAGCGTCACAGAGGTACAGAATTTGTAAATTACAATTATTATCCATTTCACGTGTAAGATATTTCGTATTTATTAGAATTGTCTAGCTTATGCTAACAATATACTTTACAAATCCAATACATTACATATCAAAATGACAAGCTACACATTTGTGCCGTTTCGTTATGATTGTGGTGTTTCTTTTGCGTCATTCTACCAAGTCTATTGTTGATAGTTATAATACATGTGATATATAATAACAAATATAAGTTGATATCAGTCTGAAAACGTATAGTAATTGTGAAGTTCCGAATTTGATCCGTGAAAATTCATGAAAATAAAGCATTGTGGTTATAAACAGCACAGTTGAGAACTGATACAGTTTCTATTATTAAATGTTCCTGTATGTTTTTTTTTTGAAGTAAAAAGATTTTTTTCTAGAAAGTCTGGAAACTAATGGCAGACTGGTACCCAGCATGTAATAAGGGTATAGGATAAAATACGAAACTACCCCTTCCTAGAGCTAGTAGTGTTACTGAGACTACCGTTGACGTAGGCCTGATTCATCATTAAATAGCCGAACATCGACCTGGTTACGACGTATGTTTGTTTTGTTGGAATACAGGAGACAGGTACGAATCTAGAATTTGCAGTTTGATGTACAGGCTAGTTGGGTCTGGTCATAACTTTTAACATGACCGACACTTTTAAGAACATATAGTGAAAATCAGGCAGATGGATAGCAAAACATCAACTTTAACAACATATCCTTCAGCTTTTCCGCTAGATATAGTAACAAATCTCATTTGGTGTGTTAACATATCACATTTATTTAATTAGTTTTGCCTACGCTTTATATTTAACGTAGCGAGTAGCATTGATCATATAATACTATACGTCATAGGATCAAATATTGTAATATTTCTTTGATATTAATACACATTTCTAATAACCATGGTCATTAAAAATGGAATATCCTTTTACAATAACGTATCTTAATTGCTATATCTGCAATAACAAGACACGGACCAGCTGATAGACATTTAAACACTCACATTAACCACCTGCTACCACGGTGCGTTAAATATCATTTATTTAGCATAAAGAGCTTACCTGTCATTACAGTTTTTATGGATATAACAATGTCATGCACAATAGATAATGAAGTGTGCACTTGCTATTTAAGATTGTTGATATGATTGGTAATGCCTGTATAAAATATTCGTTTATTGGTAATGACCATCACGTACAATAAAAATGTTTATCGAATTAGCTTGGATTTGACACCAGTAATGGAGAATAAATGTGTATTTCCTAATCATGCCATTGGGTTGGCACACATGTGCAAAGGAAACTTGCTTAAAAGTCAAAGCAGTAAGATTTGATCAATGTTAATAGTGTTCTTTTCTCATAAATAAAGGGTTTCGGAAAAGACTTTCATGTAATGAAGCTTGAAACCACAGTAATAAACTGAGAAAATATTGACAAAATCAAAGCTGCAGTTCAATCACAATAATCTAGTTCGATGTGTA
>JAULCC010035552.1:0-15287 GCA_032358795.1 Nuttallia obscurata | reverse complement strand
CGCCAGAGGCTCGCTTAATAAAGATTCCTGAACTCGTCTAATAAAATTTTATATAAAGTGAAAACTCATCGGATATCTTCTATATACTATTTTTCATATTACTGATTTATATTATCTATCATTAACATGTAGACTGATTATCTTCTGATATGAAATAAGAAACCAAATATAAAAGTTTTGGATTTGAACATTGCATTTATTCAATTCATCTCTTTTTCAATTTAAAGGTAGGTTCCTGAAATGTTAATCTTTTTTTATCAAATTTAGTTAATTATATAGTTTACAGAGTTTTATTAAACAGTTTTTACAATTACTAACTAAACATGGGAGCTATGATGCCCCAACTGCATTTAAATGTTGTGAACTGTCACTTCAGACATCTACTCATCATAATTAATCATTTGTGGACTTTTGATAGAAACCCTAAAGGAAAAGTCATCACAAAAAACTACTTACAGATCGACTATACTGAAAAGTAAGGAAGGGTCATAACTCTGGTAAAATGGTTTAAGGAAAAAATCCTTGCTTAATCATCTGTGAAAGTAAATAAAACTTCCAGATAATGAAAGATAAGATTGAAACTGTGATAAATGTTGATAGAATAAAATACATGTCATCTCAATTACCTTGTTTTTACCAGGTATATGCTCTGCAACCTTCTCCCAACGTTGGTCTGTACCTTTGGGATACTGCCGTAATGCCCACTCGAGAATGACTTGCTGATTTTGAGACCAGTCTTCCATTTCTTCTGCTCCTCCGGATAGATCGGACCCAGCTGATTTTTTCAAGGATATCTTGCCATCAGTTTTATTAACATTACTCCCATCGGTTTTATTGCTAGCTTTCTCACCACCTTTATTTATCACAGTTTTGGATTTTACACTACTTTGACTAGTGACCTCCTCTGCAGCAGTATTTTCATTTTTATTTTCTAAACCTGTATTACTCACAGAATTATTCTTTACCCCCTTTTGGTCAACAGTTTTTGCAATCAACAAAGTTCTCTCTGAATCCTTTTCAGGTTTATTTTTATGTCTTCGTCTAACTGTTGGTTCATTCTGAGATCCATCTCCAACAGTTTTAATACCGTCATCTTCTTTGGTTGAGATAATGGTGTCGCTAATGGCAACATTTTTCTTTGACATCTTGGTACCACCTGAAAGTAAAACAAAGACTCCATAAGTGTCCAATGAAATACAAAATTCTTTAATCATTGGCACACTAACAAAAAGTAATACTTTGAGGTCATCTAAAACTCATCGCATAGATCTTTCTGTAAAAAATAAAAGTTAAAACTTAACTTCAGATATCCTTTACAAACAGTTTACCAATGGTTTAAGTTAAAAAAGTTTTGTTTTTTTCCATACATAGTTCATATATCACAAAAAACTTTCTTACAGGTGATATGAATTGTAAAGAAAAACAAAAGCATCTGCATATTTAGTATGTCATCTTCTGTATATTGAACTGCACCATTACTTTCAGTGCTTTACAAATTGAAAGCTCAAGTGTACCATAATTTTCTGTGAATACATATATTTCAAGGGCATCTTGAGCATAGTTGTAAATGAATGTACATATTCTTAGCACAAGTGTACAATAATTTTCAGTGACTGCACATATTCTAAGCCTAATCTTCATCCTGCCAGTCATAATAGGTGAATTTCTCTATGCCGAATGACTTCTTTTAACAACAGTCTTCTACCAAGCACAATCAGAGTGTGGAGCTCGCTCCCGAATGGAATTAATACCATAATCTCTGTCAACCAATTTAAAACTGCCCTCTCTTTATTGAGGTGTGTAAAAAAGCCTCCATCATTATAGTCTTGGCCTATGACGTGAAAATATACATCACTGTCAATATGCAACAATGCAAGCACTTATTTGATTATCACTTATCAGAATCTCCATTATGTCCAAAATGCACATTTAAATGTGAAGACAATTATCACTACTTGTTTTAAATGTCTAGCTTTCCATATATTGAGACAAATTATGTTCCAAGAATTAAAAAAACTACATGGATTAGGCAAGAGAACCCTCGATACCCTGTTGTCAGGCACTGGTGGTCTAATCCAGGTGACAACTTTGGACTTGTCGAGTATAGTCCAAAGTTATATTAAGTGTACCGAAAGGTTTGAGTGACTTATTGACTTTTTTCAGCTTCTCAATTTTTAATTTAAACTTAAATTTTTCAAATACCCCTTAAAATAATAATCAGTAAGGTAGTTTTAAATGTCTTGCATCTTTTTAAAAGTATGTTCACATAGCGTAAAATCTACCTGAAGAAATATCTCAACATACTATGCACTCCATGTTATTAACTGTACTGTAAGCATGCAATGTATAATACTTGTTTATTGTTTCATATACCTTGTACCTTCGGAAGACTTAAATAGACTTGGTCTGTTGTCAAATCCATTTCATTTTAAATAAAATAATGTTAAAACTATATTCTTAGCTTAAATTACCAAATATTCAGTGACTGCATATATTCTATGCTCAAGTGTACAATAATTTTCAGTGAATGCATGCATATATTCTAAACTTAAGTTACCTTTATTTTCGGTGACTGCAGATATGCTAAGCTCAAATGTATCATAATATTCAGACTGCAAATTTTCTCAGCTTAATTTTCCATTATTTTCAGCAAGTGCATTTATTCTAATCCTAACTGTTCTTTTTTCAGTGACTGTTCATATAGGATCTGAACATACAGTACATTCTTGCTATAATTTATTGTCTGAACAAACTGGTTTGAACACAACATTGTACATTCTTGCTCTTACACAGTTCTATAACTTATGGCCTGAACACAAAAATGGACAATCTGGTCTGAACACAATACCATATAATCTGGTCTGAACACAACATTGTACATTCTAAATTGAACACATTACTGCACATTCTAGCTTGACTACAATAGTTCACATTCTGCCATGAATACCTTAATATACCACACAACCATGAGCTGAAATTTTGGCTTAAACCTAATACTGTACCTTGTAATGTTGAACTAAGATTCATAGTGAAGTTTCCTTTCATTTTCTTGCATTTCTCTGTAACCTGAAGTGAAAAAGACTTCATAACTACAGGTTATGTGTTAAACTACTCTATATATTTTATACAGTCGAATACCTCAAAGTTCAAAGGACTTAAAAAAAAATTGATGTAAAATGACTGGGAAGTATCAAAGTTTACCTCATGGACTTATAGAAAAAGCCATGTACATATATATGTATATATGATACATGCAATTGTCCTATATACATGTACATGTAAAGTGAAAGTAATTGTAATTATTTACTTATGTTATAACAAACATATGTTGATCTATTTGTTTACAAATAAATAAAAATCATGCATGTGTTGATCTTTCATCTCATTCGTAAATAAACAACATGCATACAAATCAAATACACATACATGCATATAACGACGTTCACAAACACAACAAGAGCATCACGGTCACACAAAGTAAACACATCATTGGATACTTGACAACTAAAGTTATCACTTGAAACGACAGTTATTCAATAATCTCAATAGGGTTCTTCCTTGTCTGCTAATAAAGCTAACTGTGAAGTTTGGTTGACCTAGGTCAAGCAGAACTATAGTTATCTTCTGGAAACCACCGTTTTTCAATTATCTAAGTCCCTACAGTGGCATAACTCCGGGGAAAAATAATCAAACCAGACCCAAATTCAATAGGATTCTTCCATGTGTGCTTATAAAGCTAATTGTGAAGTTTGATTGATTTAGGTCCAGCAGAATTAAAGATATCATGCAGATACCCCCATTTTTCAATAATCTAAGTCCATAAAGGGGCATAACTCAAGGAAAAATAATCGAACTGGACCCAAAATCGATAGGCTTTTTCCCTGAATGATAAAGAAGTAAATTATAAAATTAAGTTGGCATACGTTAAGCAGAACTGAAGATATTGTCCGGAAACCATTTTGAGCCGCCTGCCCAACGCAGGGTTTCACATAATATGACCATCTTTTAGATGGGCGTATAAAAACTGCAGTACCATTGCACCATAGCAATACACAGCCTATTAATAGTTAATGCAAATAGATTTTCCAGTAGCAAACACACAGAGAAAACTCACATCAATATTCTGCCAGCAATGACACATGTTTATGTATACAAAAACTTATTCACTACCTCATCCAGTGACATTTGGTGACGTAAACTTTACAGAATACACTTCACCTTTAAGCACATTATGTTATGTAATATTGATGTCAGCACTGGGGAAACCAAATTATAATTACGAACAATATTAACAATTTTGCTCACTTCACACTTACGAGCAATTGGAATAGCAGGATATGACTCATTATTAACGAAAAACAATAATCAGTAAATAAAATTGTCAGTAGTGTTGATTATAATAGGGTTCCCTCGGCTAATATTGTCCTTCTACGAATACATACTATTTATAGAACAGAACTTTGATTCATGTTTCCTTTAGTGTTATGTAAAGCTACTGCGGCACTTTCTTACACTTCCGGTTCATTCAGGTTCACCCTTAATGTGAGTGTAAGGAACAACAACTCTGTGGAGGAGATTGCTACAGCTAATGTTTATATTCATGGAGAAATCATGCGCTAATTTTTACCTATGGAATCAGGGTAATAATTCAATGATTTATGATTGTATGCTATTGATATGGAACTTGCAATAAACAAACTAATTAGGAAGTGCGCACACCAAACATGGTTACGAAGTTTTCACATCTTCGAGCTACAGGTATGCTTTTTTATTGTCGCCAACAGAGGTGTGATTATCGAAGTAAAGGTGTTGGAAATTGCTGAAAATTCGTTTTTGAGACAGGATTTGTATATCGACATAACCATAATAATAGATGTAAGCATACTAAGGAAATGATGTTGATTTGTATAGAAGTAAGAAGTTTGATGGGACCATTAGAAACATATCAACCAAACTGGAGTATCCAACAATCTATGTCAGAGGCAACGGTCTTCCATTGTACTGACATATAACATTAAACAGTCTGCCTTGATCTCTAAAACTGTTTCTGTGTTTTGGTAACATGTCTACAAAGACATACACTGTTTCTACTGTCAATGTGTTGGTGGACTGTGGACAAAGTCATCACACATTTTTATTATTTTATTTCAGTTGTTAAATTGTTATTCATACATTATTTACTTTAAAAACTATTCAGGCCTACAAAAATGCCTCAGAATCCAAAATTTTCCCTAGTTTTTCTTATCTGACAGGGGTCAATCATCAGTGGTAGGGTTTCTTGGAAATGTTTGCACAATTTTGTGGCAACTTTATGTTTATGTTGTTAAGTTTATTTCCATTTGATAACTATTCCATGACCTGCGTGTCTGATACAGCAGTGCTCAAACTGATATGTCGACAGACATATTTGCAGGACTGCATTTGGAGTGTCTTTTATTTTATCAAAAAGGAATCACTGTGTATGAGTAATACACTAAGCAAACATAGGCCTATAAGTCTTTTCTATGGCTCACCTCTCCAACAGGCCGTCCAACCATTTCTGCAATTTTTCCCCATCGGTCTGTAGATCCCCCAGGAAATTTGATGTAAGCTTTTGATAACATCACATAATCTTCATCTGTCCAATGTCCAGCCTACAAAAACAGTATATATACAGTGACTATACTAAGGAAAAACAGTATTTTGTTTGTTTTCTGGGGTTTTATGGCACAGATACAGTTCAGTCTTGGAATTCACCAACCTTTTCTTAGACATGAAACTCAAGAATAATCTCTAACCCTGTGGTTAGGCTCCCAGCTTCTACCATTCTGGTGAAAGCTGAAAGCCAACCAGAGTGTTAGAGACTATGCATGTGTCTTAAGTCTAAGAATGTGTTTGTGAATTCCAAGCTGAGTTGTTGGCAAGTTTTCTCCTTTTTTATGGTGGAGGAAAAGCCATGGTAGAACTACCGACCCTTCTGTAAGCTAACTGGACAAACAAAAAACAGATGAAAGAGAAACAGCCCATAACATGAATGCTAAAGTTTTATAAATACACCATATGCTTATATATCTTAACATGCCAGTATCCTTTTCTATCCAGTAAACAGATTTCATACATGTATCTATAGTCTTTCTTCACATGGCATTAATCCGAATGTTCGAAATGTGCATATAAGACAGTATTTATGCTTCTGTCCACCAATTGAAGGTAATAAGTGCAGGTTGTAAAACAGAATGACTGTAAAGCTGAACAGTCACACACAGAACAAGAGGACCAAGATGGTCATTCACCTGAAATTTGCACATATAAAATAAAGAACCCTATACAGGGTCATTATTTGAAGCATGGTTTGAAGGAATTTGATTAAAGATCACCTTGGGAGCATTTCTGTGAAATTAATTTGAAATCAAGCTTACAATTACTGTGGAGATGATTTTCAAAGTCTTCCATGTATAGTGAAAATCTTAAATGAGACCCGCCACCTGGCAGCCATTTAGTTTTTGCTAATCAACAAGACTTGAAGGAATGAAATAAAGAGTCACAGTAGGATCATTTCTTTGAAACTATTTTAAAATTGGCTATGCTGTTTCTGAAAAGACGGTTTTCAAAGTATTTTCCTTTCAGTTGCCATGGCAACTAGAGTTCTGCATGCAACTAAAATTTTTTAAGGAATTTGGAAGAGCACCAACTAGGAACATTCAAGGGATGTTTTGTTAAAATTGGCCAAGCAGTTTCTGAGAAGAAGATTTTAAAAAATTTCCATAAAGCATTATAGTGAAAATAAGCCCCGCCCCCCTGGTGGCCATGTTTTTTTATGAATAAAAAAAATTTGCAGGAATTAAATAAAGGGTCACAAAAGAATTATATCTGTAAAATTATTTTGAAATTGGCTGAGCGGTCTCTGAGAAGATTTTCAAAGTTTTTCCTTTCGGTTACCATGGCAACCAGAGTTCTGCATGGAACTAAATTTTTTGTAGGAATCTGAAAGAAGACCAACTAAGGAACATTTATGGGATGTTTTGTTAAAATTGACCAGGCTGTTTCTGAAAAGACAGTTTTCAAAGTATTTAATTTCGATTGCCATGGCAACAGAGTTCTGCATAGAACTAATTTTTTTTAAGGAATCTGGAAGAGGACAAAACAAGGAACATTCTTTGGAAATTTTGTTTAAGTTGGCTGAGTGGTTTCTGAGAAGAAGATTTTCAAAGTGTTTCCTTTCGGTTGCCATGGCAACCAGAGTTCTGCATGGAACTAAATTTTTTGAAGGAATCTGGAAGAGGACCAAGTAAGGATCATTTCTGTGAAATTATTTGAAATCGGCCAAGCAGTTGCAGAAGAGAAGATGTTTGAAGATATTGTTGACGACGGACAGACGGACGACAACGGACAGTCCCTTATCACAATAGCTCACCAATGAGCACTTCGTGCTCAGGTGAGCTAAAAAACCCAGATGAATGATTACACTTCATTAATTTCCAGTTACTTGACACTGACTCATTAGTAATGCCTAAGTTCAAGGGGACATAACTCTACAACGTTTAAGGGTATATGCACCAAAAATATGTCCTGCACATCTGATATTCATGTTGATGATGTATACTAATTATCATTGCAACCCGTCAAAAACTGAAAGAGAATTTGGCACCACAAGGTAG
The DNA here is from genome assembly GCA_032358795.1 of Nuttallia obscurata. Lineage (NCBI taxonomy): Eukaryota > Metazoa > Mollusca > Bivalvia > Cardiida > Psammobiidae > Nuttallia > Nuttallia obscurata. The sequence goes on along the minus strand of JAULCC010035552.1, from coordinate 7,650 downwards.
TGAAGGTACCAATGGTATTTCCGGACAGACCGACAAGCTGATTCCAGTTTACCCCTGAAAACGTTATTTTACAGGGTATATCAAACTCCTGAAAAAAGCCCTTCCACCATCCTCCTGGTACATATCCTAACAACATGTTTTTGCTACCTTTTGTACTTGTTTGAAGTCGTCCTCTGTTTCTGTCTCTGTTGTCTGGTTGCCCATGCCATACACAACTGGCATCAAATCTGATGTCACTAAAGGTATTTCCGTATTTTCTGTCTCTGCTTTCTGTTTACGCTTTTGTTTCTTCAGTTCTAGATGTGATATGAATAAGACATTTAATCATATCAATAGGTCGTATGAAACACGAAATGAGTTTACATAATTGAATTAAAGGCACACTGATGACAATGTGCCTATTTTCTTCAATGAACTTTCATGTTTACTTTTGTATGTTCTTTTCAATAAAATTGCATAAACAGGTAAATGTTATTTAATAGATCTTTTTAACTGCCTATTTTATTTTTTGAATTTATATGTTTTTTTTGTCTGTATATTTTAAGAAAATTGCAGAAACAGCTGAAATGTTAAATAAAGGTTTCTAACTGAACAAAACAGTCATTAGAGCTCTTCTATAACAAGGTACATGAAAAAAAAATCATTTTTCTACAAACTACAGCATATATCAGAGCTCCAGATAAGATTCTTAAGAGTACCCATAAGATAAAGTTTGGTAGTGAAACATGTAAAACAGTAACCAAATTTCTCAAAATACTCACTTTTTCTGGAGCTCTGATATAAAATCACATGTATACTATATTGTGAGCACAGTGGTGCAGTGGATATGACATTTGCTATGGCCTCAAGAGGTTGCTTGTTTGAGGACTTTCTTGTCACTATCATTAAACACCAAGTACTGGTTCTACCTTGGAAACATACTTGAAAGTATTGATATACATTTAACATATTTCATTATCTTTTGGAGTGAAAACTGAGTGTTCCAAATGAAAGTATTCACTTGTAATGCACAAGCATATTCTGAAGTATTATAAAAGATCCCTTTTTAGACTGAAAATACATTTCAAAATTTGAGAACTTTTTTCTGAAATTTGTCATTGACTAGCTTTGTCATCCTTTGAGTTTTATTTAACAGTTTTTCAACTGACTCTAATTTCTTACTTACAGAACATCTTTTGAACAGACCATATACAAATAGAATATCTGGTAAAATCTAAGTCTTGGGGAAAAAAACATGACTCCACACATTTTCTATTGATTAATGTAACAAACAGAGAATTTTATATGGATGTAATATAACCACTCATTGCATACTGATGTATACAGGTGTCACTACAGGGTAACTATACACACCAGCTTCCTCCTTGAGTAATGCTTCTAATTTCTGTTGCTCTTCTATCTGTAATCTTTGCTCTTCTTCTTTTTGACGTATTCTTTCTCGCCTTTGTCTAATGGCAGAAGGCAAGGACAAAGTAAACCTTACCAACCATAAGGTCAAGGTCAAAGGCCAGAGGTCACGTGGGCTTGGTTTGGGAATGGAGTCTATTGTTTCCTGCATGACATCGTCGATCTGGTCATTTATGGCAGCTGCTTTTTTCTTACCTTTCTTCTCGCGTTTCTTTTTAGACATGAAAAAATCCTCCTGAAATACAAACGAATATCCTTTTTTCCAGGCAGTGTCTAATTCATTAATAACTATGTGAGCTTAAAAAAAATGAAGCACAATCATCATTTGATAAATAACCACAAGAATATTTTTCCTTGAAGTTTTAATCCATCAAATTCTACTTGTATTAAAAAATAATAACTAAATTTTACTCAACCATTTAATCCCTAAAAATAAATATTTTAGTTTCTAGTTTTCTTAGCCCTAGCTAGCATAAAGTGGCGTAAAGAAATCAAACAAAAATCAAAAACAAAACAAAAGTTTCTAAATATTGTTTGGATATTTAATTAACATAAAGCAGAAGAAAGCACTTGCTAGAACCTACAAGTGTATTTTATATTGGCCTCCAGTAACTACCACCCTGTCATTATTCTACCATACTTCTATTAGTTAAGTAAAAGAAAAGATATATAACTGAAATGCATATTTGACATTTTGTCTTTACATATGTTGCTTGACTTCTGACATATGGGACTTAAAAGAACTGAAACTTTCTTTGGAAAAAAACATGCCTGACATTTACACAACACTTCTTACCAATGCAAGCCTTTTTTCTATATACATGGCCCAAAGAACAAAGTATTGCCCAACTGTGATGATTAAACATAACACAATGGCCATCTCAAGGAGGCCCATCTTCCTGGCCTTCCGGTAGTAATATACAGGTTGTCTCCAGTCTGGCAGACCATTCTCCAGAACCAAATGGTACCTATTGAATAGAGAATTGCACATAACTGTTACGTAGAAAATAAATAATTACACATTACCGCTACAGATACAGAATAACACATTACAAGAAACTTACAATTACAGAATACACATAACAGGTAGCTGACAATTACAGAAATTTCAAGTGAGGAAGTCTTTCAGCTGGCTTGCAGTAGGTGGATGGTTCTACCCGGGTGCACTCTGTTCCCAAAATAATGTACAGAGGTCCCCCGGGGTCATCCTCCACCTGTAATGAGCTGGATGTCGTGATATTACTGAAATACCGTCAAAGCCACATTAAATTCCAAACAAACAATTACAGAATTACACATTACAAATATCTGACACTTACAAAGTACACATTGCTGGTATGTGGTTAATGAAAAAATACTTATTACAGGTAAATACAGACTAACAGATAACTTGCACCTAGTGAAAACAGAACATCATTATTGAATACAGAGTTACACCTGTCTGTTATGTTGTAAATATAGAATTACTCAACTCTGGTACATAGTATATTTATTACTGCACAATTACAGTTCCAATTGTATGCATTGTCACCTATAACTGATAACTTGTGTATAAATATAGAAATTTATAGAAATGCCTGGCACCTTGTAAACTCTGCACGCTAGCATTTGCAGACCCAACTGTTTGGATAAACATAAGCAATGTGTTGTTATTAAACTCAAGGGGTCTCTGTGGCCAGGTGTTTTTGGTCAATGACTTGCAATCACTCAGCCTCTTACTGCTTTGGGTTCGAATCCACTAACCATTTTGAATTTTTTCAAGCGAGGAAGCCTTCCAGTAGGTTGGCGGTTCAAACTGGACACTCTCTGTGCCTGAAATAATGTACAGAGGTTCCCAGAGGATCTTCCTCCTGTTATGCTGGATATGCCGCTATGACTGATAATACTGTCACAGTGACATGAAAATCCAAAAAAAAAACCAAGGTTTAATTGAATTCCCAAGGAAAAATATCTACTTCTTATTTTGATCTGATAAGAAAGGAATTACAGGCTTTTAGAGGTCTTAACTCCAACTCTTTCAGCCACTGCTTCTCATTAAGGAGGCAGTTGGGATCATCTTACAAATCTTCTTGAAACCTTATAAAAAATTGATCTTAACCTCTCAGATTTTTTTATCTATAAGTTGCATACAGTTCACTGTTTGCCTTTAAATCAAGCTAAGAATTGTCATTAGATTTGTTGGTCTAAAATTAGTAAAATAATCACACTAGAAAAATAATTAAGTAGTAAACATACTTTTCTCTTTTTTCTTCATCTTTAAGGACTTCATAAACTGCAACAAGCTGCAAAAGTTAAACAATACATTTTATACATGATGAAATACAAAATCAGTATGGTAATTTTTCACATTATAAACTGATCTTATTTGTCACTGTTATTTGTAATTATGTAAATACATCAGGTAAACATTTGCTGTTTAAACTGATACGGTCATTTGTAATGTAATAGGTTTTAAAAAGAAGTAATTATTTTCAAGAAGGAAACCTATTATTAAAATTGTAGTGACATGATAGAGCTTAATTGGTTAACAAAGCTGAAGCTTTTCATTCTATGATGTCTTTGATAACGATTATCTTTTTCATATCTGTGATCTTTAACTATTTTTATTTTTTAAATAACAGCTGATTAGACATCAGTTTTTGACAAAGATAACATTGTATTCACAATCCAAAAAGATGTAAATACAAGAATATTGACTGACTAGTTAAGTTTGTATAGATTTCGCCTCTTTCAGGAATATTACACTCGTTTCCTGGTCACTTAACCAGTGTTCATCTCTATCTTAACCAACTCACAAACCAAATCTCTGTAAGTAATAACAACTTTCCTACTAGAAATAGTGATGTGAAGGAAGCACCTGATCACACTGCTGGAATGCCAAAGGTCATTCATCACAGAGACTCAACGCCGTGTGATCAAACAATTGACCCCTGGATAGACAGGCAAGTTTGACACCACTAAACCATCAAGCCCTATTTCGTTTAAGCATACTTTTATTTTGTTAAGTTACATATGCAATCATTTTCTTATAGGCTTTTCAATGAATTATAAGGATTTCTCAGTGAATTATAACCTTATAATCTCCTGGAGAAATTATAACTTATAATTTCACTCATCAGCTGTAACCCTTTTCATAAGGTAGCCCTGAGCTACGTGTTAAGATGCCGGGATGCAAACAGTGATGATAACATAATCTGATGTCAAAAGCTTAGCGTCATTTCATGCCAATTTATGTTCAGTACTTTCAGATCTGGCACTAAATTGCCTTTAAACACATCTTTACAAGCATAAAAGAAATAGAATAATTGTATTTTTTCAGTGTAAATAAGAATTTATTTCATCTCATGGAAAGCAAAGGCCAAATTTTCACTCCTGGCTTTGCCAGTCACGTAAATATTGCCTATGCTTTCCACTCGATGAAATAAATTCTTATCTTACACTGAAAAATACAATTATCCTCTATAACATATTATAACATTTATGATTCGCAAATAAGCTACGAAACCCTATCTGACTGATAAAGACTGATCAATATTAACAACTTTAATTTTCAACTTTATTGGCAAGTCAACATGAGAAAAACTGTTTGACTCAGTACTACTATACCAGCTTATACTCCATATAAAACATTAAGTCCTTGTAGTGCATAAGATGATCTCTTATTTACTTATTATCAGTGTTGATGGACTTTTTCTGACCCAAGGGTCAATATTCTATAAACTTGGTAAAGGAAGTTATTACATGGTTCTTCATGCCAAGTTCAAACAAAATAAGCTTGCCAGCATAGGAAAAGAGAGAACTTTAAGTTTTCTCTATATAACTTAATGTAACCTTGTGAATGAACAAGATTTGAAATAATTAAATAAAGGGTCACAGAAGGATCATTTCTGTGAAATTATTTTGAAATTGGCCAAGCAGTTTCTGAGAAGAAGATTTTTAAAGTTTTTCATTTCGGTTGCCATGGCAACCAGAGTTCTGTATGGCAGTAAATTTTTTGAAGAAATCTGGAAGAGGACCAACTAAAGAACATTCATGGGCAGTTTTGTTAAAATTGGCCATGCAGTTTCAGAGGAGATGTTTCAATGATACTGTTGATGACGGACGGCGGACAGTCCCCTATCACAATAGCTCAGGTGAACTAAAAATTCTGTTAAATGCTCAAATTGAGTAAGTTTCATAACCTAGGACCCCTGGTTCTTGGGAATTAAATCTTGTTTAGAGTTTTTGGTATATTATTCAAATTTGGACATCAAGAAGTGGTTATATTTCAGCACGGGATCAAAGATATGTCATTTAAACCATGAGAGAACATCACCATCAGTGTCAGCATTTAGCAATTAACCACAATTATTAGAAATACCTTTCTAAACTGTTCATCTGCATCTGGAGCTTCATTTTTGTCTGGATGTAGCACCAAGGTCTTCTTTCTGTAGGCCTTTTTTATCTCACTTGAGGTTGCTGTCTGTAAAAATGAAGAATTATCATTAACTCTTAGTCTGCTAAAAAAGTTGTTGTCTGCGTAATATGCCGTCTGTCCTGATTTAAAATCTATTGGGTTCACCTTATATTTGGAGAAACACTTGGCAGAGTGTCAAACAGCTTCGATCTGGATTAGACGCAGAGTTACTCTGCATCTTATCTGGATCAAAACTGTTTGCAAATTCTGTCAGGGTCACACTTTGCAGGATAAGGGTTAATGTCTGAATTATGGTTAAATTTTAAGTAACTGAAATTGTTTATACTCCTAGAATCTTTCAGAAAAGTCATCTTATAAGACTATTTGTAAACTGCTGTTATGTTAACACATTTTGGGCCCAACGTAAATGACTCCCAATTGCACCCCTACAATGTTCCACAAATGTTCAATATCCCAGAATTCAAGGACAAAATCTAGTTGGGAGGGATGTATGTAGTAGTGTAGGTATATGGGACACTAACACAGCCTTGCTTTTATACATTCATACATACAAACATACATGCTTTTATAGTTATACGGCTAACTGCACCTCGATTAGTTTAAATACAACCTTCGAGATCTGCATCAGGGAATCCATACTTTGGGTTTGTAAGTCAGAGTTTGTGAGTTTGAATCCCACGCAGTGCAGTATTTTTCTGATGTGTTAGCATCTATCTGTTACAGATGCAAGTTCATAAGAATAGTGATGTGGAAGAGTATTCAACTTTGGACTGGGTTCCATCCCCACACCTGCCTGAGTATTTTCCAACAGATATACCCAGAGGGGCTCTGAGTAATTTTACTCACATGGAGGTTACAACTTAAAATAGTAGAACTTATCAGGAGACCCAAGGACCTAGGAAACAACTATTAGGAGGATCTATCCGGATATTCATCATCTAGCACCAATTTCAACTACACTAGAGAAACCAAGGAGGACACCTGGATATTGCAACATTTGGAACTGCTATAAGTGATAGGATGCTTTTAATTCTAATTTTAGTGGACAGAGACCTTTTTCAAACCAGTTATTTTTAAGAGACAGTGTGTGCTAGTGGCAGATTTTCTGAGGAGATGTATTCTTTATCTATTGAGTATGTGAGTACATTGAATTGTCATACAGAACTTGTAGTACAGAGTAAATCTGATTGTATAAGAATTTAACACCCGTTTTATTTTTAAATTCCAGATCATGCTTACAGGTTTTGTTTAAATGCTCAATTGAATGATATATTGTAAAGTAAGAATGAGAATTCACTTGCATGAAAACAATTAATTTGCTTGGTTTACATTTCTTTTCCAGCTTCACATCTATGGGAATAGGGTATGAATTGAATACTGCTATCTTGAGTGAGTAATAATTTAAACTTGAGAAGTGCTTAGCGGATACAGCTGCTCATCTGATTTTTATACCTGAAACATAGCTAATCAAGCACCACAAAGAACAGGTTGGGGGAGATGAGAATGAGGAACAATTTGTTGTGTTCTATGACATTAACTGTTATTCTGTCCAGATAAAATTTAAATATTTTGACAAGATTTTGTTTGTTTGGTTTTATTCAGAATTTAATGTCGCTTTAACATTATTTCAGTCATATCTCGACGTCCAGCTCATTATAGGTGGAGGAAACTGCCCGGTTAACTCAAGTGGTAGAGCGTCCGCTTTCGTTGCAGGTTCTATCCCCGGCCGGATCATACCAAAGACTTTAAAAAAAATGGCAGTAATGGCTTCCCTCCTTGACGCTCAGGATTTAGGGTTAGCATTACGACTGGTTTGTCGGTGTCAG
>JAULCC010035551.1:0-24332 GCA_032358795.1 Nuttallia obscurata | reverse complement strand
TGACACCGACAAACCAGTTGTAATGCTAACCCTAAATCCTGAGCGTCAAGGAGGGCAGCCATTACTACCATTTTTTTTTAAGTCTTTGGTATGACCCGGCCGGGGTTCGAACCCGCGGCCTCCCGCACCGAAAGCGGACGCTTTACATCTTGAGCTTACCGGGCGGTCAATGATCATCTTTAATGAATATGGTATATAAAGTATAATAATTTTTCGTATAAATTTCCATTGTTTAATATTTCTCAGTTTTGTCTTGTAGATACTCTGTTGGATCATTCATGTTTACACATGCGAACCATATACAAGGCACGTTTACAGCTTTAGGCCTGTTTGAAGACACCGTGGCTCCCACCTCTTCCAATATGGCTGAAATGAAACACAGGTTGTTCAAGACCAGTATGATAAGTCCCATGTCGGGTAACCTCGGACTAGCTTTCTATGTATGCCCGCATCAAACGGACAACCCGAAATTTGCTGTTAAGTTTTTCTTCAACGAAAGAGAAATGAGACTTCCACAGTGTAATGGAATGGTTTGTGATTATGATCAGTTGAAAAGGGCTTTTAAGAATACCCTTCAGTGTGATGTAAACGCTTTGTGTAAGTACCCACGTGACACATCCGGGGGAGGCGTGGTGCAAGGTTCTACAGTGGGCGTGATTACAATTGTGATTTTGTTTATGTTTATTATTTCGCCGTTGTTGCATGTTTTATAAATCACCAACCAATAACGATACATGATGATTCTGTAGCAATAGCCGTGTAAAACACTCATACATGAATGGCACTAGTAATTAAAAGAATTACAGTTTGTAAGGTTCTGTCATTTCTATGATGATCTTCGTTTAAAACAGACCGGTGAACGCTGTACACTATGGCATGTTAAGTGTTGCTATTTTGTATGAAAGAAATATTTGTACAATAAAAAAATATTTATTCAATAATTTTCAATATTTATTCAATAAAAAAATTTTTGCTCTAAAAAATATTTATTTGATAAAAAAAATTGTTTTTTTAATAAAAAAATATTTGTTCTAAGAGAATATTTATGGGGAATAAAATAATTCATTCAATAAAATTACTTTAATAATAATTAAATAAAAAAAACTTAAATGTTGAAATCAAAATAAATATTTGCTATATTTATATGCATGTGTGTATGTATACTATCCCGATAGTCTCTTGTAGTTCTACAGTAAATGTTATGATCTTTTAATTTTAACTGAAATTATTTTTTATGTTTTGTACATTGTTGTATATGAAACCATGATGAGACTATAATAAAGATACTTCTATGAGGAAGGAATTCGCAATCTTAACAATGTACCTGTATTAGGCTTTCAAGAAAACAGTTTTTAGCTCAAGTGGCAAGGAGTTTTGTCCGTCGTGCGTAAACAAGTGTTTGTGTACGTTATAAATTCTTTAGTTTCAATTATATTTGAATAAAACTTATACAAAAGTTAGAAATCTATAAGAGCTCATATCCTTTCAAAAACCAGAAGATCCGCTTATGCATGCCTGGATTATGGCCCTTGAAATTGTAAAAAATGCTATAGTATAGCTTGTTTATGCGATAGAGTCACCATTTATTTTCTGATCTTCACAAAACTTGTACAATAGTTACATATTAATGAGTGCATAGTTCTTATTGATATTAAGTCTGATCTGCCAATGCACAAAGGAATTATTGCCCTTGAAACTGTCAGAATTCTTGTCAAAATTGCTATTTTACATCTTGTTTACGCAATTAAACCTCTATTCTCTTTTGATCCTCATCAAACTTACACAGTAGATAAATATTAATAAGAGATCAGTTTCTTTTGAAACTCAGCTAGATACGCGTATGCATGACTGGATTATGTCCCTTGAAATTGTAAAAATTGTAATAATAAAGCTTGTTTACGCGATAGAGTCTCCAATTCTTTTTTTGATTTTCACAAAACTTGTACAGTATTAAGATAGCAATAATTGCACGATTCCCATTGAAAACCAGCCTAATCTGCAGATGCAAACTGAATTATGTCCCTTGAAATTGTAAAAATTCTTGTCAAGATTGCTATTTTACAGCATGTTTACGCATTAAAACCTCCATTTCTTTTTTTTATCTTTACTAAACTTCTACAGTAGATAGATATTAATAAGAGTTTAGTTCGTTTTTTGAACCAGCCAGATACGCTTATGCATGACTGTATTATGGCCCCTTGAAATTGTAAAAAAATGCTTTAATTCCGCTTGTTTACGCAATTAAGTCGTCGATTTTTAACCGAACGTTACCAAACTGATGCATAAGTTATTTATTTATGAGAGCTAAGCTCCTTCTAAAATCAGCCAGATATGATTATGCATTACTGGATTGCTTAAATTCATCTTTTTTACGCGATCAAGTATCCATTTCTTTTCCTATCTTCAGTAGTTGAATTTCCATGAGAGTTTGGTACCTCTTGAAATTTTAGGCTGATCCACTCAAGCATGACTGGATTATGGCCCTTGTTTATTCAAACTAAAATCAAAGAGACAGATCAAGGCAAGCCAGTAGAGCACAGGCCCTCTTGGGCCTCTTGTTGTTTATGACACTTATGTAGATATGAAGGACGTCCCAGAAAAAAAGTAGATACAGAATTTGGGGAGACTGGGTGAAAGGTCAAGGTCACAGAGGCATTTTAAAAATGTCAAACTGGTTTCTGTTTTATTATCTGGAGGTTTATATACCCCCAGGGTCCTTAAACATCATAGAATGATGAAACTTATTGATAAATAAATAATCCCGTTTATTGTTAGTATCACTGGATAAAATGCCAAGGTCACAGGTCCTTGATGATCAAATGGTTTCTGCTCATTATCTAAGGTCCTTAAACATCATCAGATAATAAAACTTATTGATAGCCTTCTGCTCATTTTCTGGATATTAATATAACGCAGTCTTAAATATTCAGATGATGATTGGACGGACACTTTTTTAGTAGATTTTACGGTCTCTGGGTAACATGAACTACGGCCACATGACCCTAAAAGGTCAAAATGGTGCAGCTCAATAAATGGAGTTAAATAAAAAAAACTCAGTCTTCAAACTTTATAGAATGATTTGATTGATTGATCGAGTAGATGGACCCTATTTTAATTACTGATTTATTCTCTTCTCCCATTTGAGTATTTACGATTTCTGTGCAATGGGGCTGATGTGCGATTTTCGAAAGTGGCATTTTCTAGTTTTACTATCTATGTGCACATATGATGTAACAACCTACAAAATAGGCATTCAAGAAATATAATTGTGTTACTTATAGGTCACATCAACTCCGGTCTGTGGGTATTAACCATTGTAACAAGCCTTCTATATTTTTTTATATATTACTCGTTGTATATCGTGATCTAATGTATTGATACGCGTGACATATGTTGAAACATGTTTCAATACTATCACGTGTTTGTTATACATTGACGTACATTGATAGACAGTGACGTCATAAGGCTTGGCTCATTCCCAGTGTTTATCTTATTTGAAGTAAATTCTTCATCTAACTAACATTGATCTTATGAAGATTATTAAATTTTGACCAAGAAAACCAGTTATTTTTAAGAATAAGTTTGTTACAAATGAAATAAATGAGATTATATTAAGACTACCAAATTACATTATGTTTATATCAAAGTTATAAAGGGTTCAGATAATGGTAGTTCTGCTTAAAACAGTTGTTTCTTAGAATCTTACATTCGAGGCCATGGTATATTGAAAATATAAAACTTTGTCAGAAACTGCAAAACTCAGCAGAGCTTTGTTTTGTACGGTTTCTGACATCACGTTTTCATATTTTCAATATACCATGACCACGCATGTGAGATCCTCTATATGTGTGGTTTTGTTTACTACAAGCAAAGTCATTAAACTACCGCACTAATAAACTTATACGGTATATGTTACTAACGGTAATATGTTATGAGTTACCTATTTCACGTTATGTGTGTGGACACCTGCTATATCTACAGTGCAAACATAGTGTATGACTTTATAATCTAGTTAACAGATATTAAAAACATTTACAAATCAGTTGTTTTTATTGGCTCCCCAGGTCGATTAAGGTGGCTGCATGCGTTGTATAACGCATTTTAAGCTTGGTATAAATTTGTGCATCTAAACATGTACATAAAGAATAAAACGTTGATGGCATGGATAGGGTGATTTATTTAGCAAGACGTATGACAATATTGGGTGAGCCGACAGGTAAAAATATAACATAAACAAACGAAAAATAAAGTGCTTTATTTTACGAACTTGCACTCGAAACTGAAAGATTCTAACGCATCAGAAAAAATCCGCACTGCGTGGGCTTCGAATCACAAACTCCGGCTTACAACCCCAATGCTCTAGACCACTGAGCCAAAGAATCGATTCCCTGACGATTAGGTTGTATTTAAACTAATTGACGTAGTGTTTAGTCAGCTGTTACAAACCTCCTCTACATAAATTCATTATTTTTAATGACAGATAGACTTTCTCAAGTCAGAAACTATATTAGGTTTATTTCATTGTTAACCAAAGTCCAGATGCCGGTATCTAGGACGAGCCCCCATCATACGAACATGCGTCCGTAACAGAAAAATGTTAACACATCAGAAAAACCCCGCACTCTGGGGGATTCGAACTCACAAACTCCGGCTTACAAACTCAACGCTCTAGACCACTGAGCAAAAGAACCGATTCCCTGACGCAGTTGTCAGAGGTTGTATTTAAACTAACTGAGGTAGTGTGCAGTCGGCCGTAACATTAATGCCCTTACAATGTGGCGGCATATAAACTTATCATTGTCCGTCTGTACGTCCCGAAGAATTCGTCCGGGCTCTTTCTTGAAAAGCATCCGTCCAATCTTCACCAAACTTTACACACATGTGTGTGACCATCTATCTTGAACAAGTGCAATTGCCTTGTTTAACACACCAGTCATTTAGGAGTTTCGTTCCTTTATTTGCAAAAAAATAGTTAAGTCAAAAATTCAGATGTTGGGGCATCAGTGCCTTATAGACACATTTCTAGTTTACGAAACGTTTGATAACAATGTTAACAGGTTACTGTCGCAGAGGTTCATTTCAATGAGAAAATTATTTGAATTGTTCAGTTAATTTAAACTTATTTTATTTCGAATCTAGGTCTAGGCACTTCGGATTTTTCAAATAAGGAAGCCTTCCAACTGGCCTGTGTTAGGTCTAGTTTGTGCCTGATATAATGTACAGAGTTTCCCCTGGGTCTTCCTCAACCTGTTATGAGATGGACGTCGAAATATGACTGCAATATTGTTAAAGCGCTGTTAATTTCCCAATAAAGAAATAAACTAAAATCAGCTCATTTGTTTATCTCACATATCCTAATGTTAACTTCTCATATAAACATATGTGCTATAGAAAAGCTACATTAAACAACAACAACAACAATCTTTTATTCTCATATCATTTACAGTTATGATTAATGAGAGACATACATCAACGTGACAAATTATTAATTTGGAAGACGTATGTGGCTGGTAAAAATTTAATTTAATTGAGAAGAAACTATACTAATAAATAGATTTAACTATAAAGAGAGAGAGAGATAGAGGGATAGAATGAGAGAGAGAGAGAAAAAAAGAAGGGATTAATAATTTTAATAATAACAATATCCTTTTAAATTTCCTTGTGTATAGGGAGGTGAAAACCTTAACTTTTTTTGGATTTTATAATTATCATTATTTAACAATATAATCAAAGTTTAATGTATAACAACTTGAAACATTCCCTCCCCACTTTTCACCACGCAGAGTTCATTGTTAGCCAATTAGCGAAAGGCTATGTGTACGCACGAGGGCAAGCTCACAGCACGAAGTACATGATGTGTGTATACTGAAAGAAAAGAAAAAGACAGGCATTAGAGTTGATAAATTGTTAGGAAAAAGACGCAAATTCTAAATATTTTATTGTAGTTAAAGTAGCTAATTCTGGGACGTGATAACATGAACATTGTTTTTGTTTAGTATGTATGCACTTATACGATATTTGACTTAACACCTGTCAAATACCTATCTATTTTCATACCATGATAATGTTTCAATGATGTGTTCAGAAACTGAAAAGATGTACATGTACATAGTTTATGTACCCACGTTTGAAGAAAAACCAAACAAAAACTCCAAACATTGTTGTTTTGCAAGAATACATAAAATGATGTTTGATGCAGACTTTTCATATAAGATTTACCATTTGTATAACTTTCAATAACTTTTTTACTTTACCTGTGTTGTCCTTATTTTTTCTTGGATCTCCCTAAAAATCTTTTGACAACTAGACGTATCTACCTATCGAACTTTTCTTATGGACCTTGACGTCTTATAAGGAAATGAGAAAGGTCCCAATCGAGCCTCGAAATCGTAACTTCTTGTGAGCGAATGGCGGGCACTGCATCCACTGAACCACTGCTGAACCACGGTAAAATTAATTGGTAATGCATGAACCGCATGCGCTGAATTTAATTGTCTAAAATAAAATAGCCATCCACTTGTCCTTCTTCTAATAGTATACGTTCATACACATACGTAGTATAACTGCCAACTTAACGTCAGCGTCCTACACGACGTTCAAAGTAAACAATTTCTCGTGTGTGCGCTAAAGCGTGACTCTTTTATGTTTTTAGCCCTTCGGCTAGTTGTTTTGTTAACCTTTCACCTCAGTGTCTCATTTATAAAGACAGATATTGAAATGTGTATCATTTGATAAACAACTGCCACACAGCTTCGGAGGATTCGCGTTTAAACACATATGATGCTGTTGTACAAAAGGCTGATAATTTGCTTGGTAATGGTTAGTGTTCGAACCGTAATTGCCGGTGTTTCTCTGCCAATCGATAGGACTTTGTTTGGAACAAAGACCGCGTACGGCTGGGTTAGGGATCCCACAATGTTCACGGATAACGAGGATTTAACCATTATGTACCAAGGACGCACTTGCACCGCGATACATGTGAATATGTTGTTGAGGCACGGATCTCGGTGGCCGAGCGCCGATGACATGACAGATATTCAGATACTTGCAAAGAAGATTGCGGACAACAAAGGGCCGGCTGGGATGTTAGATTTTCTTGATAGATGGCAAATTCCCCTTACCGTACGTTTTTTTATTTATTTATTTGCATAACGTTCCTTTTTGTCATATAGGCTAATAGAGATCACAGAGAGAAGGAAGCGGATACGTAGAAATCATCTGTAGAACGCTGTTTGTTTTACATGCCATGTGTAAACATCAGTGGTCTCCAGACGGTTGTGGTTGGCAACCCTACTCACAAGTAATTATTCTAACAGAAATTTATGCAGTAACCAGAAATAGTTTCGATTTAAGACGATTTACGAAACTGTGTGTATACGCAGAGGCAGTGTTTCGAGTAAGTCTGGTTCTTCCTAAGTTTGAGATGTTTACAAACATTATGTAAACCTTACTGAATATTGAAGTTAGTAGACTCAATACATAGACTAAAGATAGACTGAAAAATGGTCTTTTGCAAATGATACTGAAGCTAAATATATTTTTTGTTAAACAGTCCTAAGGCGATGCCTTTACGTCATACTTTCATCTTCGACCAATAAGGTTTATGCTGTTTATGAAGACAGAAAACAAAACGAAAACATGGAATAAGCCGGCAACATATTGTTATAAAGCAATTTGTCTTAGAGATACACTTATGTAATGTATTTTTTTTAAATGTTCAGTTATCTATTCATTTTATGTATGATTGTCTAATGTCTACACATGATTTCGTCTTTAAAGGAACATTTGTACCTTAGAACTCATCATAACTCTAAATATATTTCGTAAAATTGATATATCGATGCATTGAGATATTTTGTGCATACCAAGGTTTTTTAATTAAACAATTACAAAAAAAACTACCATATGTGGCCGTATCGTTGTCCCCGACCCCCACTCTCCAAAAAAAAAATATATATATACTGTTTAAGACAATTAAAAAAAAATATAAAAAATAAAAATTTGATGGGTATATCTTTTTTGGGGATAAATACAAGTCCTTATTTCTAACACCCCTTCCCCCACCTCACAAAAAATAATGATAAAACATGTTTTTTTTAATTCTCTTCAAAATATTTTTTATTTAATTGGAAATAATCTTTATTGTCCCAAATAATATAAATTTTGTTTTTTACCGATTGAGAAAATCGAAATAAAATACACCTTCTGTTCTATTCTATAACAGCCTAGCCAAGGCGACCAGCTGGCTCCCCTTGGCTGGCAGGAGATGAACGGACTTGGAAGACGAACTGGAGAGAGATTCAAACAGCTACTGATGAACAACATTAACCGTGTCGAATTCACTTCCTCTACCGTTCAACGCACCATCGATAGTGGTAATGAATTCCAAAATGGATTAGCGTACACTCTGAATATCCCGCCATCACCCATTATGCCTGCGTTAAATAACAGTCTGTTGAGAGTCTACGATACTTGCCCGTATTATGACAAAGTCGTTGCAGACAATCATGCTTTGTTTAAAGAAGTGGAAGACTTCGTAGCATCACCAACCTACCAGCAAATGCTTCACGGTGTCGAAAACAGACTAAGGATGAGAAATGGTGCTACATTAACAGACGGTAAGTATTTTAGGAAAACCTTAAAGGGGCATGTGACCGGGCATATAGGTTTGATGTGGGACCTGTTGTTTATTGTGGTATTTGACCTAATTTAATCAACATCACACCATGGGGCTTTATTAGGAATTGTCAAAGGCAAGTCTCCGGATCTAGCCGAATACACATAACAGTTAATGGCCTTCAGGCTTTTCTAGACGAATACACACAACAGTTAATGGCCTTCAGGCTTTTCTAGACGAATACACGGAACAGTTAAAGGACTTCAGGCTTTCTGAGCCGAATACAGAGAACAGTAAATGCCCTTCATACTTTCCTATTTGTTTATTGTTAGTTGTACTAGCATTTGTTTTGTGTGTGTGTGTGTGTGTGTGTGCGTGCGTGTGTGGGTATGAGTATTTATAATGATATCTGTTAAATGCCTGTTAGTGCTGCGTGTATGTAATATACTGACGCCTCGGCTTACTTTGATCCTTCATATTTTTATATCGAGTTAGAGATAGTGTTTTCTTTTTAACGTCAGTAAATATGCCGAATATATTCTCATAAAACCTAAGAGACTGTCTGCATTTTTCATTGCAGCGGTTTTTACTGACGTCAGAATAGATACAGTACTCCTTTTGCTTGAAAAGTGTTTTCTAACACCAGTAAGACGGACAGTTTTTTTAACACACAGGCGGCCTATTTGTCCGAGGTGAAATTTGTCACCTTTGTGTTAAATAAATGACCGTCTTACGGTTGTAAGAAAACACTTTTGAAGCAAAACGAGTATTTTACTTATACGACGTAAAGACCAAACATGTGTGGGTTATTTTATTTAAATGAGTTTCTGATTTTGTTTTCTTTTGTGAGTCGGATTTTGCCCCTTGATAACCCCATATGTAAATAACATAATCCAACTAGTTTGCCGGCAAAATGCACTCGTGCACGTGCATCACTTTTAATACATTTTGGGGAAATCTTTAAAGATAAATAGATCTTTCAAAAGTTTTAGGGAAATCCCCTTTATGTCAAGTTGACATAATATCCCTGATTGAAAGCGACACAGGCACTGGGATATTTTCCGTATATCCAATGTAGAATAGCCAAGTAGGTGATTCAAGGAGTTTACTTTTTATATTGACAATAACTGAAAAGCCAACCATGGGGTCAGCGAGGACGATTCAAATCGGAATAGGTTATTGTGGATTTTATTTAGATCAAACCTACTTGTTCACATTATGGCTTTTTCATCAACTGTATTTCTGCAAAAGGGCATTAACCATTCGACAAAATGCTTGCATTTCTAGTCTGTCTGTATAATGTCTTTAATAACAGTTTACTGAAACAAAGAAACCTTATTTAATAAAATCAGACGACATTTGTAAATCTGGCGCCAAAAGGGTTTACTACTATTTTCTTGGTGATAGTTCGCCGATGCGATGCCTGTGTAATGTTTAAAAAAAACTAAAAGAACTCATTTGAGAAAACCCGACGTATCATAACAACATTGATGTTCCTTTAGAGAACCTAACTAACGTGGTGAGCGTGACCCAAAATCAACGTGGTACGTGTGTCCAAAAATCAACGTGGCACGTTCGGCCTAGTAGTATTTTTTTAGGCACAATTGCGTAAACTGAAGTATAATAATTTTCTCAAGAGTTGAATCTCGAGTGTGAAAATACTCACAAGAATTCGTTCTTGAGTATGAGGATATTCTCAAAAATTGGTTTTCGATTATTAAATATTCGCTATAACTGCTTCTCGAGTATGAAAATATTCTCAAGAATTCATTCTCGAGTATGATGATTTTCTCAAGAATAGTTTCTCGAGTATGAGAATATTTGCAAGAATTGGTTTTCCGACATGAGAAGGTTCTCAATAACTGGCTTTCGAGTATGCGAATATTCGCAAGAATTGGCTCTCGATTATGAGAATATTGTCAAAGACTGGCTTTCGAGTATGAAAATATTCTCAAGAATAGGCTCTCTAGTATTAGAATAATCTCAAGAATTAGCTCTCTAATGTGTGAGAAGTGACTCCCGAGTATGAGAAAATTCTCAAAAAGGGGCTCTCGAGTAATAGAAATTTGTCAAGATTTGGTGTATGAATTGAAGGACGAATCTATCTTAGAATACTTTTTCATTACTTTTAATGAATTTCCACTTTTATTAATTTATTTGCAACCGAAAATTATTATTTTAATTCATCATATTATAGTATTTTCTTTAAAAATAAATATAATTCTTCAGAATTTATTCATGCAAACCATCTGTTTTAAGCAATTATTCAAACACCAGAAATTGAGGACTGATTCGCAAGTTGCCAACGGAAAATAGTCGGGTTCACTAATAATTCTAATTGTAACAAAAATACAAATTGTTTTAGTGTATGATCTTGTGATTGTATAGTCTGTAATTTTCAGAGGATGCCGAATACATATGGGAAATGTGCGCCTTTGAGATGTACGTTGGTCGCGAAAACACGTGGTGCCAAATATTGAACGACGAGGATAGAAAAATTGTCAACTATGCCAAGGATTTGAGAGTATGATCATTTCAACCATCTATGCTTTCATAACCTTCTGTGCAAACTTAAAATAAATATATTTTGTTAAAAAAAGAAATCACCAAATTGAAGGAATGCCGATGAGCATTTTTTTTTTTCTAAATTACCCAAGTTAAAGAATATCGTCTGCTAAGATTAAGTAGCATTTTGCCGCTAAATTTTTCTCGCTGAATTTTAATTCACTGAATTACGTACTCAATTTTTTTACTACAAACAAACTGTATCACTTGTAAAGCTTCTCATTATCATGAGCAATTTACCCCCTTGTTTTATTTCTTTGTAAAACTTACTCTAAAAATGTGCAAAGATAATGACCAGCATGTGTATTCGTTGCAATATAACTACTCATGTTCAAGATTATAAAGTTGAATGTTATATCTTCACTTTTAAAATAAAGAGCACAGACATAATTGGTTTATCAAGGAAGCAATTAAAATCACGATGAATAAGATAAACACATTGTTAGGTATTCGTTGATGACACTAATTGGAACACGACGTGATAAAAATATGATTGCTTACCAATCTTAAACATTAATGTAAATATGTCAAATGAAGTATCATGTACGTATATATCATTTAAACCACATGTCTTGTTTTCTGAGCTTTTCAATTAGAAATCGTTGTCTCGCTTACATTGGTATGCCGATAAATAGTTGTTGTTCCATACCACCTCACAATTCGTAACTAGAACATAACGCCCGAGGCAGTTTTCATTAGCAACATTTTAACAAACAACGACAGACTTCCTTGATGCATGGTACAAAACGTTGTTGTGTCAAATGTCACTGTTACACCCTTTGTCCGGCATAGGCAGAATGAATATTTTGCCCAACAGTTATATAAAATCAGATAGGATAAATGTGATGATTCTACATTGTAGCTATCCGTAACATAAGGTGAGATGCCTTCTACAACAGTTCATCGAACATTTAAACAATTCGTAAGAAATTTAGAAAATAACAAACGACAAAACTTACCAGGGAGCAAAAATAGAGCTGAAATGTAACATACTTTCTATTTGCAAAAACAGACATGTTAATTATGCATTAAATAGTAAATACACCGATAAGATAAGACATGTCCTCGAAATCACTAACGTTTTCTAGAGGACATTCTTAGACTCGAAATGGAGAATGCAATTTCAAATCATTCTTTTATCGCTATTTTCTTGTATAAGAGACAAATCAATATTCTGACTTTATGAAATCTGTCAAAACCTTCACACTACTTTAAAAAAAAAAAACACTGGGCCGCCCGGTTAGGGTCAGTGATATAGCGTCCGCTTACGGTGCGGGAGGCCGCGGGTTCGATTCCAGTTTTGTCAAATCAACAACTTCGAAAATTGGAATTAATTGCTTTCTTAATTGGCACTTAGAATATAGTGTTAGCATAAAGACTGGTTCGTCGGTGTCAGGGTACCGGTAAAGTGACCGACCGGTTCCCTCTCACTGTGACGTCCATTAGCCCTGGCTGACAGAACCTGAGGTAAAGCAAATAAATAAATGAAACACATAAATTTGAAAATATTTTACAAAATGCATTATTTAACTAATATCTAAAAATATTTTCAACATTCATTTGTGAATTCCAAGCCTGATCTCAAACATATATTATGTAATAACTTGTATAACAGGATATTAATGTACCGGAATGTTTTGTGTAACCGGGTGGTTTCGTTTAACCGGGTAGTTTTCTTGTCCTGCATTATGGGTTGAGTGTCTCTTCATGTAACTCTGTCTCGGTCCATCTTTTCTTAATTTTTGCTTTAATTGGTCAATTTGCAATACGCTATTTAGTTCACTAAGTTCAACATTACTTCTTTCGTTATCAATCCTTAACTTGAAGGCAAATGTGACACAAGGGTATTGTATATTTGGTGTTCATCTTGGGCTCAGAAGTTTTGAGTGTAGCCCCCGAACGGGGTCTTCTCATGAGCCTCATTAGGCACCAACTGCTTTCCTAACCCTGCCAGGAAACGGACTCGAAAGTTCTTCTATAAGCCATGAGCTTTCACATAATCAATCCTAAATAAATACGTTTTAACTAAGTCTAAGATATTATCTCTCATTACCTGAACACCGCCCGGTTAGCTTAAGTGGTAGAGCGTCCGCTTTCGGTGCGGGAGGCCGCGGGTTCGATTCCCGGCCGGGTCATACCAAAGACTTTTAAAATGGTAGTTATGGCTTCCCTCCTTGACGCTCAGGATTTAGGGTTAGCATTACGACTGGTTTGTCGGTGTCAGGATAAAGTGACCGCCCGGGGTTCAGCCACCACGTGAATCAGTGCTATACACAGGGCACGTTAAAGAACCATAGTTCTCTACAGAAGAGTTCTGTGTGTCCGCTTCCCTCTCTCTGGGACGACCATTAGCCCTAGCTGGCAGAAAGTGACGTAAAACAAAAAAAAAAACAAAAAAACTCAATATCTGAAAGAATAACAATATCTTTTTTGTTCGATCTCGTATAAGTGGTGTTTCTAACTTTATCAGATTGTTATGTGTGGTTTGTTTTATACATTGCAGGACTATAGGAAGCGTTCCTATGGAAACCGCGTTAGTGGCGAAGTTCACTGCGTCGTTGTACAGAAATTGTTTCAACTCATGGACGACGCAAAAAATGGTCAAATGTCCGGCAGATTTAAGTGAGTGTTTTTATATCGTCAATTATTGCATTCGACACCAATTTTAGTTTTAAATCGTATTTTAGGAAAATATATTAAAGTTCTCGTGCTATTTCAGAGCATAATTTTTTTTATGTAACATTTATTGATGCCATTGACCGGCCTTAATATATAGCAATCGATGTGTCCAGCCTTTTTATTTGGTGAAATTCGGTTGTTTGATCTTTTTATTCTCAAACTTTTAGTCTTCTAATTTTTCTGTGTTAATCCAAAGTATTAACGAGCTAAATAGAATCGAAGTGGCGCAAGCGCGACTCGATGCCTTATTTTTAAATTTATCTACTTTGAAGGTGTTTGTTTTTGCGACAACTTATAATGCAATTATTCTACGTGAGAAGACATTTTTTGAAAACTGGAATACCGGATATATTTAATGGAGTGATACACTTTTCGAATATATCTAGATTTTTAATAGGCTTGGAACCTTTAGGTTAAACTATGTTCTGCAATGGGTGTCCAGGAAAGGATATCTTTCCACTTAAATGTAAGTCTTTGGCAAAGCATTAATTTTACAACCCAAAGTTATATCTTTTATAACTAAACTGAAAGTCATGTCTTTGACAAATCAAATTCATATCGTTTACAACCCAAAGTCAAATCATTTAAAGCTCAAGTTCAAGTTATTTTAACACAAAGGCATATCTTGGACCATTTCAGTTTCTTATTGTTTGCATTTATATTAAATCACATTCCATCAGTATTTTAAAGACTTTGAATACGACTTTTATTTCAAGCAGTTGGAATATACAAAGTGTCTGATAGACAGTTTACTTAACAAAGTCGTAAACACCAGAACATAACTATTGTATTCATCTAAGTATTTGTAAGTTGACTTCATTGTTACAATAAAGTCATGAATTTGTTTTCATAAATTTTGCACATTTTGTAAAAGAAAGTTTAAAAATCCACAATATACTGTTTCATATTTCTTTGAACTTTGTATATCTAAAGTTTGAATTGGAATGATTAAATCGAAACAAAAAGACATTTGATAACTGTTTAAACTATATTTAACAAATTGTCAAGAATAGTTCTGTTGTTGTTGTGTGTGGGTTTTTTTGCAATCGAAGCTGTTTTCTTTCATCCATTTAGCTTCCCCGTTGGATCCTTTATGTTCACGCACTCCAGTGCTTTACAAGGTACCCTCACAGCTTTAAAGTTGTTTAAAGATGCTGTTCCGCCACGTGCTTCAAATATGAAAGCGATGGAAAATAGACAATTCAAAACCAGTATGATAAGCCCGATGTCGGGAAACTTAGGATTCGCACTGTACGCATGTCCCGGGAACACAGGCAATATGGCCGATACAACGTTTGCCGTGAAATTGTTCTTCAATGAGCGAGCCATCAAGATACCCCAGTGTAACGGAGAAATTTGTAACTACGACATGTTAAAACACGCTTTTAAGAATGCTCTTCAGTGTGATGTTAAATATTTATGTAGTTCCTTACGTAATAACGCTGTGGTCAACGGATCTCTAATGGGTGTGGTGACGAGTTTATTATTGTTCATACTCACTGTCTGAACTATGTCACCTGATTTCCTTGCCTTTGCTTTGACTACAATTATGTAATTTTCATACATGTATTGCATCGAAAACAAAAGTTCTTTATTTGTTTATTTTGAAATGAATACTGGTAAAATATTGCCAGTCATTTTAACAGTAGTTATAATACTCACTGCGTAGATGACTCTTTTGACGGAGTATGGACGCAGATCTAGTGTCATTGTGAATACACAGTTAAATAAACTTCCATTTAATCAAAGATAGCATGCTAAATGACCAAGACCCAGACGGGATACGATAAAAGAGAAATACCCGTCTCGGCTTCCAGTGATATTGTTATTGTTTAAGGCGTTCTCATATGAAATATACAAGATATACATACAAACAATGAATAGACAGATATGGTATTTTATTGACACCATCGAGACTTATGTTAATAATATTGCTACGTATGTACTATTTCATGACCTTTGCTTAAATGTATACATTTTGTTAGCGTCATTTAGATATGAATTATTCTTATAAGATGAAAAAGATTATATTTCTTTGACTAACATCTAATCAATCAGCTTCACTAGACACTAGAAACAATTCCATTTAGCTATAGCTGCTTTTATAAACATTATACTGTTGTGATAATTTTTATATAAAAAACAAAGGCCTTGAAGTATGTAAATTTGAGCGAGTTACTGAATGAATGGGCATCTGTCTTCAAGTGAGGAAGTCTTCCAGCAGGCTTGCTGTAGATCGGTGGTTCCAACCGTAAGCGCCAAGTGCCTGAAATAATGTCTTCTTCCACCTATAAAGGAGCTGCAACGTTACGATATGAATGAAAAACGTTTAAACGACGTCCAATTCACCAAAACAACAAAAGAAATAAACCCGACTGAAGTTTTGTGTACTCGTCGTCACAGAAGTTGTCATCGTTAGTTCAGGGATTAACAAAGAGGCTGATTTGGTTTGGTGTAATTGCCGGACCTTATATGTAAAGTGTCATTTAATCTAATAAAAGAACAAATTTCACTACATAACTTGTATCATAAAAAAATTACATTGAATGTTCCTTTTGTTTATACAATTAATATATAAAACAAGTGTTGACCGTCAGAAGTATATCAAAGGAACATTATGATATATATTATAAATACAATGCATATATATCTATGATTTTTTAAACCTTTAAGTTGAAAAAAATGTTACACTTTGAATATGCTCATATGCAGGATGTTTAGATGTTAAGATAATTTTAAATCATAAAATTCTTTACTTATAAGACGAGTAAATACAAGTCAGAGTTACTCACAATTAACAGGCAGATACACAGAGAGAGAGAGAGGGGGGAAAGAGAGACAGAGACATAGAGAGACAGAGGTGGATTAGCTGTAAATATGGTATAAAAAATTGATGCATACATTTGTTTTTTGTTAATTTGGTCTGTGTATAAACTGATGCATTTGACACACACGTGGTTCTTTGTATATTGAAAAGCAATATTTCGACAGCCTGCTTTAAATAAAACACATTTGTATCAGTTTAATTGTATTTGTCTTTATTTATTTCTATTCTGATACAGAATAACACTATATCTTTATGCCCACTCCCTCTCTCTCTCTCTCTCTCTCTCTCTATCTCTCTATTTATTATTTGGGCCTTAGGCGTGCTAATGTAGCACAAGAATATGGACCACTTCTTACCCTGCCATGATCGTAAGAGGCGACTAACAGGGTTTAAACATGAATCTGCAGTTTCTGCATCTCTGATTCTCCAGCAGGTATAAAGTTGTTGGAGCCATACCCTATATTTTGATCACAGTAAGGCTTAAGGTTTGGGTTTAGGGTTAGGGTTAGGTTAGGGTTGGAGTAAGGAGGTAAGGGTAGGGGCATTTTGGCGTGATGCAACTAGTTGCATGCAACTAATTGATCTGATAGGTTGAAATAAATAGACTGATAGTGGCATCCGATTTAGCTCCCTGAATGGATTTTTACATATATTATGGAAATTAAGATTTCTCGCAGATTGGTCTTGTTTTCATCAAGTTATCTCTTCGCGTTAAAAAGATAAAAGCGTTTTAAGCTGTTGGATTGGCAAAATTTGACGAAAAAAAAACTTTAAATGTCTGCTGTGGCCGAATGCCCAGTCCAAATCTGGTCAAAGAAGTGTCATTAGACTCGTAGTGAAGCAAACTATACAATTCCAGTGATAAATATATCGAATATGAGTATTTAGGGCGTAGTGTTCTAAAAGTTCGAGCCACTCGCCGACCTTAACTGGCTGCTGTAGCCAAACGCCTTGGCGGATTTTGTAAATTTTGGTGTCGTTGGACTAGTTTGGAGAGTAGCTTATTAGTAAGACACGGTTTACCTCCGCTTTAAAGTTGTACAATGTACAGTTTAATGTAATTCAATTGTAATGTAATTGTTGTTCTTGTTGTTTTAATTTTTGTCATTTTCCGCACACTTTAGGCCCATATAATATTGTCCAAGCACAGAGATCTCTCTAACAAATAAACTGCATTTTGCAGAGAATCATAATGCCTACAACATATTCTAACGACATAGAAGATGGTTGCACTTCCGGTTCTCTAGAACACCACAAAAAGAGGGAACATTTCGACAAACTAACACTTTTTTTTTCAGAAATGTCTATATCCGCATGGGATAAGGGTTAGGGTTAAGGTTAGGGTAAGGGTATAGGCGTTTTGGCGAAATGGAACCCTCAGATGGGACTCCTAGCCCTTGGATGGGACATTATAAATAGCTGCTGTGGCCGAATGCCTCAAGCGATGTTGGAAATTCCGGTATCTTTGGATTTCAGGTAAGACACTTTTTATGCCCCTTTTGACATGTTTAGATATAAAAGAATCGAAAATGGTGTTATATCTGACCAAAAGCATGTTGTTGTTGTTGTTGCAATCCATGTCAATTTTGATTACTTCAAGCCCTTATAAATCTGTGAAAACAAGAGATATCACTTCAGAAGAATGGGCATTATGAAGAGAACAATTATGCCTACAAAATATTCTAAACCGAAACACGATGGTTGCACTTCCGGTTCTCTATAGCGCTGCTAAAACAGGAAAATTTTAGACCAGAAACGTTGTTGTTGTTGTTGTAATTCTTCATCAATTTATTGTTTTTTTTTGTTTTTTTGTTTTTTTTCAGAAAATTGTTAAAACATGTATAGCCGTGCTATTGCTAATAATGTAAGTCTTATACGACGGAGAAAAATGCAAAAAATCAATGAAATTCCTTCACCCACACTTTTTAGCGTTACAGGCGAGGGGTAGGGTCGTTTGGGGTGAAATAACTCGACAGTGAAAACAGATTTCGTTTTGGTGATGGGGACCTTTCGCTTTTTTAATTCCCAACAAAATGATTTATGGAAATAATTTGTAGCTAGTGAACTTTTGACGCAATACCTATTTGAAATTTATGTAACTTGTTAAACTGAGAAATCCTTAAAAAGTAAGGAGGCTGGCAGTTTGAAACGTGAATTTTGAACAGAAAAGACATTGCACATGTTTGAATTTGCTTTGATATGTTAGGAAATAACATTTGCAATCCATTTCAGTGGAAACCCGGTTTCTATGTGTTCTCGTATAAAACAAATTTAAAAAAGCAAAGAGTATCGTTTCTTGCGGGATTCGAACCCAAGTGGGAAATTCAGTGTATTTTGTCAACATTTGAAATCTTCATTGCCGAAGCCGTCGTGCAATTTTGCTTGTAACTTTTAATTGGATTAAGATATTTTCAATTTGAAAACGGTAATCTTCTGAAAAATGTTGTTTCTACAACTACGTGAAATTTCAAAGAGATCGAAAAGAAACGGGATGAGTTTTGACTATTCGCTATTGGTTAATTGAATTGAAGTATGCATTGGTTAATTGAATTGAATTCAGTTCAATTGATGTAAAGCGAAAAAAAAATGTTTTGGATAAAGATATTTTAATTCTGGAAACGGATCTGTGTTTAAAATCATATTAAAATGCTACATGTAAAATTTTAAAGAAATCGGAGACGAAATATGTTTTTTCATTTTGTCCTGCTATCCGCCAAATTTCAAAGAAATCAGAGCATTTTCATTTTTTCTCCAAATCAAGTCGTGAATGTCTTTAATAAAACAACAACAACCTATTTCTGGTGGAGGGCGAAAAAACATCAAATCTCGATTTTCCGCTTAAAAATGAACACTTTGAATGCTAATAACTTTATTTTGGATAAAGATATTTTAATTCTGTAAACGGATTTGTTCTTAGAAAAACAAATACTCTAAATACAATTTCAGTTTGAACAAAA
This sequence comes from Nuttallia obscurata, assembly GCA_032358795.1. Classification (NCBI taxonomy): domain Eukaryota; kingdom Metazoa; phylum Mollusca; class Bivalvia; order Cardiida; family Psammobiidae; genus Nuttallia; species Nuttallia obscurata. The sequence goes on along the minus strand of JAULCC010035551.1, from coordinate 4,687 downwards.
TCGGTACATAGGGGAAAAATCTCCTTCTTTATTCTATATCAGTTGAACCGAATTGAATGTGTGTCAAAATGTTCAAATCCCAATTGTGTAAAAAATTAGAGGCTGTGCTGAAATATCGTGATAGGAATAGATTTGTCTTGAGGATCTGTACTGATTTTAACCTCAAATTTGCCTTTTTGTCTATATAAAATTGAATTTAAGAGAATGGAGAAAAAAGGCTCAAATCCCTCTTCTGCAAAAAGTAAAACGCTGAGCTCATATATCGTGATAGCAATGGATTCGTCTCGACGAGCACTACAAAAAAGCGTCGAGTTTTTTCCGAAAAGTCAACAGGGTCTATTCACGGCCCGTTGGAGCCGGGACCGGAAGAAGCACATATAAAAACGAAACTTCGTCTGGCACAATTTTCAATGCTCTACAGCTGTCCCATTTGCACTTCTTTTCTATCTCTTCGCGTTAAAAAGATATAGGCGTTTTAAGCCGTAGGGTTGGAGGTTTGAGCCTCTCGGCGACCATAAAAAAAGTGAAAATGGCTGCTGTTGCCGAATGCCTTGTCCGATTTTCATCTAGGGGGTGGCGTTAGACTCGTAGTGAAGCGTAGTATATTTTCCGAGAAGAATTGTGTTTTTTTGGCTTGGAAATAAAAATTGAGTATCGTCAGGGTTTGATTCATATAGTAAACACAGATGTAGCGCCCTCAAGGAATTTTCTCGTTTTCGATTCTTACATTGACTTTACTCTGACATGAGAAAAAGAGAATAAAATGTCCAACAATATGATTTTAGTTTCATGAAGATATCTCTTTGCGTCCAAAAGATATAGGCGTTTTAAGCCGGAGGGTTCGAAAAGTTCTAGCCTCTCGCCGACCTTAAAAATCTTTAAATGGCTACTGTGGCCGATCGTTTTGTTCGATTTTGCTCATCGACATGTCGTTGGACTCGTAGAAAAGAGATGTTTACGATTCCGGTGAGAAATGGGGATTTTTGGTTTCTGTAAAATAAAGAAGATTTTCCTTCAGGGTTGGATTCATGTAGTGCTCTTAGATGTAGCGCGGAATGCCTCAAACGATGGTGGAAATTCCGATAATTGCTAAAAATGTAAGACCTGTAAGTGTTGTAAGACGGCGAAAAATAAAACAAATCAATGAAATTCCCTCCACCCACACTTTCTTACCGGATCTGTGCTTAGAAATATTTGCTTTACCAACGTCTGAAATTTAAAAGAAATCGGAGGACTCTTGAACTTCTTCATGCAAACTTTTATAGAGATTTTTGCATTATTCGCTCGTAACCCAGCGATATGCATTACTTTTGCCTGGTGGGTATAGCTAAAACCATTTGGTATTATCATGTATCAGATTTATAAATGTTTCTTCATGCACAATATCAGAGAGATTCAACATGTAGGAGCAGAATAATATGTGTTTATGTCTGATACATTGGTTCGTAACCTGGCGATATGCATTATTTTTGCCTAGTCGGTATAGCTAAAACCTGTTTAAACATATTTACCCTCAGTTGAGAGATTCTATTTTGATATTATCATGCAGCAGATGGATAACTGTTTTTTTCATGTTCAATATCATTGACATCCAACATCTAGGAGCAGAATAATAATTGTTTATGTCAGGTAAATTGTCTTGTTACCCCGCTGTTTTTTAGTCTGAGTCAAAAGTTTGCGCTATAGAGTTTCTGTCACTTACAGCATAAAGTATTTATTTCTATCTCAAGTGTATCTAAAGATTTTCAAACTCTATCTGATATAAATATTCTTCTAGGCTGATACCTATGCCATGATTTTCAAATAGTTTGATAAAAAGCTCCATACATTGATTGAAAAAGCAAAATGTATGAAAATATAGTGTATCGTGCAGGACAATTATGTATATAACATACAAAAATGTTGAAACATACCTCCTTCGACCAACTCAGCCGGCTTCCTACGGGCATAAATGGGTCCATTAAAGGATTTGTTACCTGAATAAATAAAAAATTAAAATATAAAAATTGTTTTTGGGAGAGATCCTTAGTCGTTAGAGGTATTAAGATATTTTATGAAGTTGTGCAAGTATTAATGCAAATTTGAATACAAACTCCTTTATGATTCAGTATACTATATAAATTATTATTAGTATATATTTCACCTTTAATTATGCATTGTTTGGTCATGGTCTGAATCTCAATCCAGCTTTTCTGTCCCATCGAGTTGTAAAATTACTAGTTTTTTAACGGGTTGACTTACACCAGACATAAAAATGTTAAATTTAGATTGTTTAAAATTAGGTAACATATTTGGGTAATAAAGCCTCAAAAAGTTCATTTATGTTATATTTATTGTCTGTTCTAAACCCAACTATTCCTATCTGACAAGTGTGAAACATTGCAGCAAGATTAAATTGTCATTGATATTGATAGCCTGATACATATGCCAATAAAATATTGAAAAAAATCATACATTTTCTCATGATAGATATATGTAGAACAAGAAAAAATACATTTTCTCTCAATTGAAACGTTTTATTTTGATACCATTATGAAGCAGACTAATATCAATGATATTCAGTTAAATGCAAGTCTGTGATGCCATTTAAAGATCTATCTAAATTCATATTACTGATTTATAAATAAGCAAACCTCATACAGCTGTAAACAATACCATTGCAAGGGAGGCAAATCCTGCAATAGGAAAAATCTTAAGGACAAATTTTGATAAGCTTTATCTCCCTTGATCATCTGTTAAATTTTACGGAGGCAGTATAGAGTAGCGAGGAGCGAACTTTACGCATTGGCCCCGGAGAAAACCCTTAATAGAAGGCAAGTGCAGGTTTGAATTGCCTTTTTGGCATGAGTAATAAATATCCTGGTTAATTCTGTAGCTTCGTTCTAAAAGGATAGTGAATGAAAAATACGAAACTACATTTGCTGACTGACGCGGGAATTTCCGTGTATTTTAAAGGCGGGGAACCTGAAGTGCGCCTGAACCGTTTAGCCGATCCGGCTGAATTTGCTATATATGTTAGAAATGTTCAGTCGAAACCCGGTTTCTATCTCTGCTATAAAACAAAATAAAAAAAAAACAAAAAAAAGAATGGAACCCACGTGGGAAATTCCGTGGATTTTGTCAACATTTGAAATCTTCATTGCCGAAGCCGTCGTGCGATTTTGCTTGTAACTTTTTTTTGGATGAAGATATTTTCGATCTGAAATCGGCACTCTGTTGATAAAAACTGGTTCTTGTTGATGAGATCGAAAAGAAGTTGAAGGAGTTTGGATGGAGAAAAAAGGGCATTTTATTAATTTGGCTTGCAGACAGCTACTGTAATAATAACATGTAGCAGCTGTTTGTCTTCGATGATGATGCCCATTTGCTGCATGAAAAAAGAGAAAAGAGTTTTACCTGATTCTTACTTCAGCAATGGATCTGCATTAGAATTTCAACAAGATTCGAAAGAAATCGGAGGAGTTATTCGACCAGTTAGCATTGGCTTACAAGCTAAATTCATTCCTGACAGTCACCTCTAAATAAGGCAAACAACTTTTGTTCGGATCAAGATACTTTCAATCTGAAAACGGCACTGTGCTAAGAAATGGTTTTTCTACAAGTATGTGAAAGTTCAACGAGATCGAAAAGAAATGGGCTGAGTTCGGACTATTCGCCCAGTATGCATTGGTTATCTGAATTGAATTCAGTTCAATTGATGTAAAGCTAATAACTTTGTTTCGGAAAAAGATATTAACAAACTGGAAACGCATTTATTGTGAGAAATGCTTCAAGTATCGATACGTGAAGTTTCAACGACATCGAAGACCAGAAATATATCTCCTGTTTTTTTTTGTCCGGGGTAATGCCCGTGGCAATGGGTTTTTTTTAATTTTCTCTCTGATTAAGTCCAGAAATATACCATTGGCTTCGTCTTAACAAGGCGAGATAAAAAATATATGAGTTATGGTCTATCTCTGCGCTCTTGGTCTATATTGGTCGGGAGAAACACCTTACCTTGATATAAAGAGGTCGAACGAGCTTCCGGACTCCGTGTTTTCCATCTCTGTTCTGACACTATTTGATTTTTGAAGTGTCTTTTGGCATTACTGTTTGCATCTTACTACAACAATTTCAATGGTGAAAACAGAATGAAAATCGGTTGGAAATTGACTGATCTATAGCGTTTTGAAGTTTTCGACGTGGAAGCTTTTTGTGTGAGTTAACCCATCGATTTCGCCCCGCTTAACCCATCCTGAAGGGTTATTGAAGGGTTTTAGGGGTTTATAAGGTTATTTTTTTTTTCGGTGAGGGTTTTAGGGTTTCTAGCATTTTTTGTTTGTTTTTGTTTCAGTGAGTAAACTCCTCGATGTCGTCCCGGGTAACCCACCCTGAAGGGTTATTGAGGGGTGTTAAGGGTTTATAAGGTTATTTTTTTTCAGCGAGGGTTTTAAGGTTTGTAACGTTTTTTTTTTGTTTTGTTTTTGTTTCAGTGAGTAAACTCCTCGATGTCGTCCCGGGTAACCCACCCTGAAGGGTTATTGAAGGGTTTTAGGGTTTTGGGTTAGGGTTAGGGTTAGGGTTTAGGGTTACGGTTAGGGTTTAGGGTTAGGGTTAGGGTTAGGGTTAGGGTTAGGGTTAAGGGTTAGGGTTAGAGGGTTAGGGTTAGGGTTAGAGGGTTAGGGTTAGGGTTAGGGTTAGGGTTAGG
>JAULCC010035440.1:0-15291 GCA_032358795.1 Nuttallia obscurata | reverse complement strand
TTGTAAGAGTTTTCTATGAGATCCTGAATAGGAAAACAAACATCAACTATATCAAGAGTTGAAACGGACTAAAGCAAATTATTTCCTTCTTCTCTATTATAATCAATGAAACCGAAACAAGCATAGTAAATGCATAGTAAAAACGCTTAAAAGAAGGATTCAGTTTCATATTAACATTAATATCATGGCTCTTTTGAATTGACACCGTTAAGTAAAGAGTATTAGTAAATTCAGAACCAAACTGTTTACGGAAATAGCTGTATTTAAAGTTACATCAAGATGTTCCAAATTTACCTGGACTCGTCTTACTTTTTATTGGGCAATTGAGATTCATTGTTTCATGATTATTAGGCTGTTACTTTGAATTCATTTTTGAAATTTTCGAAAATGATATTTTTCTGTTTTTGTACGGTGTTTTAGATATTGGTACAACATGAAATTAAACATTACATGTACGTATAGGGTTAGAAGCCTAATTATTGCTTAAAAATGACTAGGTAAGTCTGACAATTTAAAATGAAATTATGAAAAACCACTAATGTGGGTGACAATCTTAATTGTTTTCACTTTTCTTTTTCCTTTTTTTTATTGCAAAGCTTATATGCAACATATACCATAATCAAAATCTGCGTGTATTTTCGACAAAGCACTGCAATGTTAAAGTTTCTGAGAGTGTACTTTAAAAACGTTTTTTGAACCCAAATGTTGGAGGTTTTCGTTCCATTTACGAAGTAATAGATTGATGATAATTTATAGGTTGATGTGTAGTGTAACAAAGAAAACAACTTACCAGTCGTTGTTCAATAGTGCTTTTAAAGTGATCCAATAAATTTGAAATATCAGAGGAACTTGAAGTTAGTCCTCGAAAGTTTGAGAATTGAGGGACTTCTATCGGTAAATCAAGAGGTGGCGGAAGACTGATGCGCCGATTTAACCTAAATAGAAAACAGGAAACACATCATCCCAAACAGTTTGAATTTAAGAACAAAGACAATAAGGACATATTAAAGACATACATACATCACACAGGTAATACAAGAGGACCATGATTGTCTTGCAATCGCTTAACTTTAAATCCCTATATACATATATAAACAAACAAGTAACACCTAGAGGCTGTGAAAAATGAGACAACCATGACACATGTTTGATGAAACATGCAGACTATCTAAGCATTAGCATTTATGATTAAAGAGAAAATATTATATAGTTTTCACAATATAAGGGTTTGTAAAATAAGATCCCCATCATGACGGGACCAAATTTGACCCAAGTGTAACCATTTGAACAAACGTGCTGAAGGACCTATATATGATATAGATAAATAAATTATTTAAGCCCTAGTCTGCATGGTTCAGAGGAGACTATATAGTTTGCAAAATGAGTCTGTGTGAAATACGATGCATCTGGGTAGGGCCAAATCTGACCTATATGTATCCATATTGACAAACTCTGTAAAGGACATGTACATGATGTTTAAATTAAGGTATCTTAGCTCTGAAATATACAGTTACGGAGATGAATGTTTTTCTTAAAATGTACACTATATAAGTTAATGTAAAATAAAAAGCAACTGGGGACGGGCCATATCTGACCTAAATGACCCAAATGTCACGATTTAAACAAACTAGATTAAGCAAAACATAAGGCATGATGTAGGCAAAATATCTAAGCTATGCCATCGTAACTTTTAGAGAAAAAGACAGTTTCAGTTTTCACGATAACCTGGCTCATCCCCCTTTCGGCTATGTTTTTAACTGATCCAAATAATCTGAACAATCTTTGTAGAGGGTCATCCAAGGAACACTTTTGCCATGTACTATTTTCATATCTGGCCTCCATTTTGCGAGAGTTTACTTTAAAGTTTTTCCTCTCTGTTGCCACGACAACCAACGTTTTGCATTGAATCCAGTTCTTTGAATTATGTGAAAATAATTTGATAAATATATAAAGCATATAGCAGAAAGCTATTTGCAGAAAGATACATAATTAACATCCCACTTTAGTACATGGACTGTATATTACATTTTATAACAAAGATAGACATAAAAACATGTACAAAGCCACTCAAATTGAGTTATGAGGGACTAAAACGTTTTTCATAAATGTGCAAATGCATAAATAGAATCTTTAAAATAAACAGTGTATAGAAAAACAAAATTAGATCCTAAAAGTGTACACATCACTGTACGAATATATAAATAGTACAGTTGTATATACACAATCTTTAGGACAAACAGACTATCACAAAACAAAAGTTTATAAGGAAAACTAGACCCGCCCCTAACGGCTATGTTTTATTGACATATCATCATCTTTTGAACAACTTTAGTAGAGAACCACCCAAGGATAATTTCTGTGAAATTAATTTGAAATTGAACCAGTAGTGGTTTAAGAGAAAAAGATCTTTAAAGTTTTCTAAAACGTTTGTAGGCAGACATGGAGTATACTACTCGGGTGAGCTCAAAACAAATGACAAAAGCGATGAAAATCTATGCTGCTAAACGGTTTAGCTTTAAAACAGTACCTAAACATTTAAATGTATTATAGTACGTAGAAATACGGTTACATTTTATCATTAAATTTAACGCCAAGTGGTCACGTCCATTGACTTGTAATCATTCAGCCCCTTACCGAAAAGGGTTCGAATTCCGGTCCTGGTACTTCGGATTTTTCAGGCTGAGAATCCTTCAATCTTTCTTATGTTTAGCCGATTGCTCCATCGGATATGCTCTGTGCCTGAGCACATTTACAGAGGTCCGTTGGGGTATTCATCCACCTGTAATGATCTGGACGTCACAATATGACTGAATTATTGTTGAAGCGATAAACGTATGTTTGTTTGTTTGTTTATTTGGAATTTAATGTCGCTTTAACACTATTTCAGTCATATGGCGACGCCCAGCTCATCATAGGTGGAGGAAGACCCCGGGAGACCTCTGTACACTATTTCATGCTCAGAGTGCACCCGGGTAGAACCACTGACCTACCGCAAGCCAGCTGGAAGGCTTCCTCACTTGAAAAATCTTGAAATTCGAACCCACAGCGGTGAGGGGCTGAGAGATTGGACGTCAACGACTATAATCACTCGGCCACGGAGGCCCCTACGTATATTTGTAGTCTCACATTGTTGCATATCTGGTTTAAACAAGTCCGGTGTAAGTTGTTTTTATCGTTATTAAATCTTTGCTGATTCAATTTACAGATCAAAACTTACTAAATTATATGAAGAAGTTGTCTAAGTAAGTTCTGATCGTTGGTGCTTCTGACACACGGTTAACATATCATTGAATGAAAAATACACTAGAATAACTGTTTCGTGATGTTTTCGAATCACAAAAGAGTGCATATTTCACCGATGACTAGTTTAATAAAGACGTCATACTGAATATAAGAAATACTCTTCACAAGTTTGAATATTTTGTTATTGTTACTGCTGTTTATTTCTTCATTTGTTGCTGTTTTTATTTTTCATATTGTTATCATCTGCCTCTGGCGATCGTACAAATGAAATAAACAATCGTTTAAAAATTATCGCATGAAAACTAAACAAAGTGTTTACAATGCGGATGTGTGGTAATAATTACGAATATGGTCGTAATTGTTTCTAGATATCTATAAAGTAATTACCATGGAACAAATAACCTCTTGAAATGTCTCTAATGATCCTTTCATGTGGTAAACAACAATATTAATTTTTTAATACTACTCGGTTATCATAACATGTGACGTGTTTTTACATGTAACATTCAAAAACAAAGTTATAAAAAAGACAAATAAAAAAGACAAATTAAGTGTTTGTGTTCCAGTCACATACTATGTCCTTGTGTTCTTTCACCGCCAAATGTTTATAAATTGGCGAGTAGAATATGAATTAATGAGTTTTTAAGACACTTTACTTTCTGCTGCAATGAAACAGTACATGAGAAACAAACACCACTAAAAATGTTAATTTATTACGAACGGATGAATACTGTAGTTGATCTATATTTACCTTTGTAAGAATGGAGATGGCGTTGGTAAAACGGATGGACTACTTTTTCTTGTTAGCTGATTCCTGCGCGCTGGATGTGGTGTCGGCGGATGACTGTCGTTCGTATCCACGGACTCACTGATATCACTAGAAGTTAATAATGTTATAGGTTATATCTAAATGGTTACAGAAATACATTAGTTACAAAATAACTTGTTTTATTTCAATCAGTACTTAGTATGTGTGATTGTCATATATGTCGAGGACAACTGCGAAATTCTATAAACAAATACAAATAAGCGCATTTTGTAATCGCTTTGATATACATAAACAATTAATCTAGTAAAGCGTTATTTATTCTTAATCTAATGATATCTTATAAGAAGATGGACACTTGATCATAAATTGTCACAAACTTACATAGTTTCACGTATCATTCAATTTTTTGCATTGTGGGCCTGTGTGGGCCTGGGGCGTGCTTACGTAGCACAAGAATTTGGCCCACTGCTTAACCCTGGCATGATCGTAAGAGGCGACTAATAGGGTTTTAACGTAAACTGGAGTTTCTGAATCTCTGATTCTCAAGGTATTAAGTTGTTGGATCCATATCCCATATATTTATCTCGATTTAAATGAGATGTGGATCCAACAAATTTTTTTCCTGAATTGCGCCATATAAAATATAATACAGTGTTGCGGTGCCGTAAAACCCAACTCAATCAATCAATCGTTTTACTAGCACGTAGACTTTATATTTTAGATAGTATTTATGTTAAAGTCGCATATTTCTGCCTGTTAGTCCTTTAACTTTCATGAATAGTTTCATTTTAAAATGAAGATTGTTATCTCACATGATTTTAACGACTCGTAACTTGAAAATCGAGCACTTTCACGAATGTCAGATATGCATATTTACGTTACATGTTCGTTTTATTCTCTTAACAGTCACAACTTAAATATGGCCTTTTTGACAGCTTTTCATAGTAAAAGTTATAAAAAAATAGAATTAACACAATGTTTTGCAAAACTTTAACGAAATAGTTCGTGATAAAGTTATCTTAAAATATACCCGTATGGGTACATTCAGGTAAAGAGCAAAAAAAAAAAAACATCCTAAAACTTATCTAATTTGAGAAAACTGTTATCATGAACACTTGCAAGTTAAAGTAAATGACACCCTTAAAAAATAAGTAGATCTTGTGTGCCAGTCATCTTGAAACCAATTATAAAGTTGATGGAATTTTGTACATTTGAATTTCTCATGCTAGATTTGACTGAATAGTGAAAAACCGAGACAATTATTCTTTACAGAAAAACGCAAAACCAGGAGGAGAGGGAGAGAGAACAAGATATTGATGGACCGCCCGATGACTTCCGAGACATTGAGATCTTCCCACAAACTGCAGATATGCAGGTTAGCTTGTGTTTTATGTAGTTTTGGAAAAATTCGACTAAAATAAATGTTTAATTAGTCGGTGAAAACAAATTTTAGCAAGAAATTAAAAACCTGCAGAAATAATACCCTTATTTTGTGATACTTTGTGATGTGTTCCCAAAGCCTTATTATAATCAGCATTTGTCATACGTTTAGTTAGGGCATATCAAAGTAAAAAAAAAAAAAACATGTTTTGAATGACAAAATAAATATGCATATTCATCAGATGAACCCTTTAAAAGACAAATCAACATATACCCTTTGTAACGCGTAAAATCATCTGCACGCTTTTTAACAATTTCCAAAGTGACGGTAATTTACCAGATAAGTCTAACATTCAGAAATACATTACACTACATTCATTTGGATGTTTTTCATATTTATTACACTATCAGTCTGCGAGTTGTATGTAGGTTTCCTCAGTTCATCAAATGCTTACGTTAGTTTCATGGTCTCATACAATTTCTGCAATCGTATATCCTGAATATGCTGCCACGTACAAAATATTTTTTTTTAAATGAAACGAAAATATACTTGATCATGGAAAGTATAATATGCAATTATGTGATGATTTTTTTTATATTTATTTTGATTATTTTCAAGTCATTTATGACTGTTCAACAGTATTTAACGTTTCATCAATTCCAGGATTTCAGCACTGTAGCAATTCTGGAATATAGTTCTTAAATAGCGACTGACCCTTTATCCATGTGACTTGAGCTGAAGTCAAATATGCCTTTCTAAAAAGAGGAAATAGCTATTGAACGATTCTGATACGCAGGTTGCATTTTCCCTTTGCTTTTTACTTTCTGTATTTCTAAATGACCGAAATTACCATAAAAATGTAACTGATTTAAAACTTATTATATTGGAAAAAAAAACAAATTACGGTACTTAATATGAGATACTATAGAAATACCAGTATTACTTTTAAGTGTGTCCTCCTAACTGACCCCCAAGAAGTAATCGGCTTTACACTTAATTTGAGTAAAAGGTAACAAGTTTGATTGATTTTAAGTTATTGACTATATAAATATATTGTAAAAATACAAGTGTTTCTTTTCTAACTTTGTTATATTTCAGGTGCATGATGACCGTTATCTGCGTGCAAATAAAGTTAGAGGCAAATACGACAACCTTGATCATTATCTTGACGTACAGTTCCGTCTTCTACGTGAAGACTTTGTCGGACCTCTCCGAGACGGTGTAAGCGACTACATACAAGCCGTCAATGAAAGGGGAAAGAGTCGGAAACTCCAAGATGTCCGAATGTATCACAGTGTCAAACTGGTGTCGCCTATCTGCGGTGACACCGGTATATGTCACTTGTTGCAGTTCGATGTAAGTCGTATGAGAAATGTTCGATGGAGGTCAACAAAGCGACTTATTTATGGTTCACTTGTATGTCTCTCTCCGGACAACTTTAGAACATTTTTCTTTGCTACTGTAACAAATCGACAACCAGATGAATTGGCACGGGGTCTCGTGCAAGTGCGTTTCGAGCATGCGCATGGAGAGGTGAAGAAATTGTTTAACACTCTTTTCACAATGGCAGAAACAACTGCATATTTTGAATCATATCGTCATGTTTTGACTGGGTTAAAGAACTTCGGTCAAGGGGATCTACCCTTTGAAAAATACATCATCTCATGCGAAAATAAGGTTGGTCCACCTGCATACTTAAGGAGAAACCCAGGAGCTACATTTGACCTGCGTCCCCTTGTTGATGACACTGTTGTTTTACGAGGTGACAGCCGTTTGGAAAACCTCGGAGATGTGCCCGCAGAGGAGCGGCTAGCAATGAGACGGCAATATGATTTTAGTGAAAGATCCAAGCCAGCAAAAACTGTTGAAATTCTTGAGAGGGAATCTTGGCCGCCTGGTGACCTCTTGCACTTGGATGAATCACAGTTTAGAGCATTACACACGGCACTAACAAAAGAGTTTGTCATCACACAGGGACCCCCAGGAACGGGGAAAACTTACCTTGGTCTCAAAATCGTAAAAGCCCTGCTTCACAACAAAAAGATGTGGTCTACGCATCCGGATACAGGCTTGGAAGAAGTGAGACCCATGCTTATTGTCTGCTATACAAACCATGCTCTAGACCAGTTTCTTGAAGGAATAGTTAAGTTCTACAAAGGAGATGTTTTGAGGGTCGGAAGTCGAAGTTCCAGCGAAATTCTAAAGGATTTCAATCTCCATAACTTTCGTCAGAGATTTAGACATGCACAAAAAGTTCCTGTCGCTATTTATCAGGGCAGACGGAATGCAAAGAATGAAATGGATTCACAATTTGCTGAGATCAATAAAATAAGCCAAAAAATCCAGTATGCATCGACAATGATCTTACACGAAGACTACCTGCAGCCTTTTATGGAACACCATTATAGACAACTTGCTTACCAATTCCAGACAATGCTTGCCGAATATCCAGAGACGGCAGGAATGATGCACATGAAAGGGTTTTCCGTATTAGTTGAGTGGCTTGGACTTGGAAACCTTGCACCAATAGTGGAGCTAGAAGGCAATGTACCAGTTGCAGATCAACCTGTTGGAGATCCAGATGAGTTTATTGATATTGAAGAAGAAGTTGATTTTATTCAAGCACAGAGACAGCTAGACGCGGATGATAATGATGCTGCAGATATTGATGATGAAGAAATCGAAGAGCTAACACGCAAGGAAAGGAATGAATATATTGTGGGTCAAGCAAAAGGTGTAAGCTTTAAAGCGGTAGCACTTGATGTTGGATCAATGGAAGATAAACCAAAAAATGTTGGAGACGGTGAATGGCAAACCCAAAGAAAGCAGAAGCAAAAATTGAAAAGAAAAGTTCAAAGAAACCTGTGTAGCAGTGAAATAATGAGCGATGCAGAGGCGGCACGAGTAAATGATATGCTAAGAATGGCAATGGCCGATAAATGGAGATTATACAGACTCTGGATAAAACGATACTGTGAATACTACTTGAAGGAAATAGACGAAAAACAAGACGAATATGAAGCAGCTGCTGAGCGCTATAAAGAAGCCCGTATGCAGGAAGATAAAGAAATCATGAAACAGTCGACTGTTATTGGTATGACAACCACTGGGGCGGCTAGGTACCAAGCCATTTTGCAAGAAATCCGACCTAGAATTATCGTTGTAGAGGAAGCTGCAGAAGTATTGGAAGCACATATTATAACAACTTTGAGCAGAGGTTGTGAACATCTTATCCTTATTGGAGATCACAAACAATTGAAACCTAACCCTACTGTGTATAAATTAGCCACAGACTACAATCTTGATGTATCTTTATTCGAAAGAATGGTTTTGAATGGAGTACACTGTGACTCCCTTGAGCTGCAGCATAGAATGCGACCGGAAATTGCAAATCTTATGCTCAAGATTTACGAAAACTATAAGAACCACGAAGACGTCAAAAACTATGAAAACATTAAAGGGATTTCTTCTAATGTATTCTTCATCAACCACAGTGAAGAGGAAACTCACGATGACGATCTAAGAAGTCACTCAAACTACTTCGAAGCCGAGTATATTGTCGCGTTGTGCTGGTACCTTATTCTGCAAGGATACAAACCAGAACAAATAACCGTACTCACCATGTACTCTGGACAATTGTTTGCGCTGAAGAATCTCATGCCTAAAAGCAAGTTTGAAGGAGTTAGGGTCACAGTTGTTGACAGCTACCAAGGAGAGGAAAATGATATAATACTTTTATCTTTGGTGCGAAGCAATGCAGATGGACATATTGGATTTTTAAAGATAGACAATCGTGTGTGTGTTGCCTTATCTCGTGCTAAGAAAGGCTTCTACGTCGTTGGAAATTTTGACTTAATGTCAAGCAAGAGTAAATTGTGGAATGAGATCGTGATTGACATGAAACAGAAGAAGCTATTTGGAGATGGTTTGCTCTTGTACTGCCAGAATCATCCCGATGAAAACGGCATTGTAGCTCGACACAAAAGGGACTTTGACAAGGCACCTGAAGGCGGTTGCGACAAGAAATGTGATTTTCGCCTCGACTGTGGTCACTCATGTGACAGTTTTTGTCATGTCGTCGATATTGAGCACAAAGAGTATGTTTGCAAGAAGAATTGTAACAAAATTATCTGTCAAAATAACCACAGGTGTAAAAGAAAATGCTACCAAAAGTGTGGAGACTGTATTGAGCTTTTAGAAAAGAAAATTCCCAAATGCGGCCACATACAGATGGTAGAATGTCACATCAGACCTGAAGAGTTTATATGCAGAGGAGTATGCAAAACAATGCTTTCGTGTGGACATCCTTGCAAGGCTCCGTGTGGAATGGCTCATACATCAGATTGTAGAGTTTCAGTAGAGAAAACCTGGAACAAATGTGGACATACAGGTAAAGTTTTGTGTTACCAACAAGAAAAGGCGCCATGTCCAAAGCCATGTAGCACGATACTGTCATGTGAGCATCGATGCAAGGGTTCATGTGGCCTCTGCTTAGGTGGACAGCTTCATCGTCCCTGTGAAAATGACTGCAACAGACTCCTCGTTTGCGGTCATGAGTGCACTGGGCTTTGTAACCAATGTCCGCCATGTACAAAACCGTGCGAAAACAGATGCATCCACAGTAAATGCAGACTTCCCTGCGGTGAACTGTGTCAGCCCTGTATGGAGCCATGTCCTTGGGAGTGCAAACATTACAAATGCACTAAGCTATGCAGTGAACCATGCAACCGACGAAGGTGTAACCAACCCTGCGAGAAAAAACTATTTTGTAGCCATGAGTGTATCGGATTATGCGGAGAACCCTGTCCAACAGATTGTCGAGAATGTGACAAAGAAAAGGTGACTGAAATCTTCTTTGGAGACGAGGACGAACCTGGATCCCGATTTGTTCTTCTTGAAGATTGTCGATCTAAGTGTATAGTTGAATCTAAAGCAATGGACACTTACATGGACGAAGAGAGGGATGATGGAGAAATTGTATTGAAGGCATGTCCAAAATGCAAAACAATGATACGAAAGAGCCATCGTTATGGTACGATCATCAACAGAACTTTGCAAGACATAGAACGTGTAAAACAAACACTTCTGGATCGTAAAGAAGATATACAAGCTTTGGAAGAGGAAATCAAAACGTTTATGGTACAACACTTTACAGGAGATGTAAGATTGGTTATGACACGTCGACTGAAGATTATGAAGGAACCAAAATCTAGAAACACACTTGCAGCCATGAAAAACCAGTTGGTATTATTACAAAGACTGAGACAGTTGAAGGTGGAATGGAAGAAACTACGAGGTGTGTCATTTTTCGATGAAAAGCAACGCATGTTAGAGTTTCTAGCTGCGTTTAAAGACTGGCTTCTCATTGATCGCACAGTCATGACGTCACAAGAAATAGATGACGGTGAGTGTGAACTCTTGCGATCACAGCATAAGCTCAAGTTATTCTTGCATGAAATACGCTTGAAGGAGAGGAACACAAAAATTGATGGACGGCTGAAGGAAAATATGAGACAACTGGAGCGAATTCTTAGCGGGTCGGAAAAGTATCAAGGAAAAGCAAGAGAAACAGTTGAAGAGTGTTTGAAAGTGCTGAAGGAGGTTGCACCTTTGAGCGGACTTGGGATTGACGAAGAGGAACGCATGATGATTGTGAAAGCTATGGAACTACCATCTGGGCATTGGTTTAAATGTCCAAAAGGTGAGAATAAGCATTCAATATTAATCAACATTTGTTTAGTAAGGTCTGGTGGTGTAGTGATAAAATTAACGGCCTTTCTGTCGGGAGGTTGTAGTCTCTATCCCAATCCCGTCCAGGTCTCTGTAATGAATGCCTTTTGTCATTTCGACCGCATGATCTCATCAACGCTTTTTCAAGTGGGAACGTTGCCCGCTATTTGGGGAAATGATTGTTTGTACTCGTAAAGTAACCAGTCGCTTGCTTTGGATAAAATGGCTACATTGATGTAGGTGAAAAGAGTTTTCCGATGCTAAAACAATTTGAACTGTTTCGTGTACAAGGTCACTGTAGCCTTGATCTTTGACCGATTGACCTTAAAATCAATAGGAATCATAAACTAGTCACAGTCAATCTTCCCCCTTCCCCGCTAGGAGTTTTGAGGAGGACCG
Organism: Nuttallia obscurata; assembly: GCA_032358795.1. NCBI lineage: Eukaryota > Metazoa > Mollusca > Bivalvia > Cardiida > Psammobiidae > Nuttallia > Nuttallia obscurata. The sequence goes on along the minus strand of JAULCC010035440.1, from coordinate 3,769 downwards.
TATGTCCATACGTTCACCAGATATAAGCTGGATAAGTATCGGTCTACCGATTTCCGGAAAAAAACATAAGATAATAAGCACATCGGATGCATCTTTATCTTCGTTATACTTTGAAAAATAGCACAGTGGTAATACATTTCTGTACAAATTTGAAGTTCTTATTTGCATTTTTAAAATTATGCACGTTTATGCAAAATCATTCGCAACATCAGATACCTTCATGTTGGAGCCTATTTTTTTGTCAGTTGATTTAAGCTTATTTTCTGATGATTCTTTCTGTGTTCATGAAACGTGTTTTCTTTGTCTCAGTGATGTTAATCTGACAGTAAGTTGGAAAATGTATGTCACTAATAATATTTGGGATTAGTTTATTTTCACCCGAACTGAGGAAAATATGCCATCGTTCATATTTTCTCAACCCATTGTACAGAAAAATAAGAACAGTGACCCCAATTTCGTTTTACTATGATGTTGATAAATCTTAAATAACAAAATTTCAAGCATTTCCTATCTCAACTTTAATCGCTCATATCCCTAATAAGTATACGTAAACACAGAAACAAAGAACTCAATTGGTTGTCCTTTTAATTCTTCCGCTCCTCATAGCATAGCGTATATTAAGGATATATACTTAAGTCATTTTGCGTAATACTTTGCTACTAAGAGGTCACTTTTAAGTCATGTTACTAATATTTACTATATTCTTGTCGATTGTAGGCAAAATTTATACCATGTAACTGATAAAAACGTAATACTTTACTAATTGCAGATCACGTTTAAGCCATGTTACTGATACATACGTAATAACTTAATTAATTTTTAGGTCAACTTTAAGCCATGTTACTGGTACATAGCTAATTGTAAGTCATGTTAATACCTTATTGCTGATATAAGAGTAAATCTTTTCTGATTGTAGGCCATGTTTATGCCATAGGCGACTGCGGTGGAGCAACAGTAGAGAGTAAATGCCCAGAATGCCAATCCACTATTGGTGGCACGGGACATCAGCTACGTCGAGATAACCAGTTAGCCAGTGAGATGGACGACGCGCGGCACGCTGCCTGGTCAGAGCAGGCAAATCTGGCAAACTACGGGTTTCGCGCAGAGTTCTAAATGGGCGAGTCATTGTTCGAGTAGCGCGTGCGTGTGAATTTTAGAAACCGACTTAAAATAAGTTGTATTTATAAAGTCACATAATGTTTGATATACATACTGACAAGTTAACATTTTCCCAGATGATGTACAGATTTAGAATCAATGTAAAGTATAATATTGTACATAGAAAGCGCATGGCGTCAAATTTGAGAAGTACTTCCTTGATTTTTTCTTCTTAGATTAAGATTTGAGTTATTTCATATACTAAAGTTAATTGTTTCTCGATGTTCTGCATATCGAGAAACTTTGTTTTCTTATCCCACCTATATTGAATAGAAAACCTTATGCCCTCCATGAATATTTCTACAACAGGCGTTTTGTTCATCACGTTTATTTACTGACAAATTCCTGATATTCATTATTGTACATCAAATGCGACACGGTGAGTTTTATGCATATATATTATTATATGTTGTATATTAGGGCGTAGTGAATATATATAATTTACATATGTTGAGATATGTTTCGTATTATGTACACGTACTGAAGCATGATGTGTATTGAGCCATGTTGTATTTTATTAATAAATAATTTGTTCCTGTTCTTTTGGGGATTTTTAGCTTTTGTTGAAAATATGTTGCTTAATGAAACACTTTCGATTCCGTTTCCTGGATAGAACCAGTACTTGATGTCATATGAAAGCCACGACCCCCATTGGAAAATTATTTGAACAGGTATCAGCTATCATAACTTAAGTTTATAAAAAAAAATATTTTTTATAAGTGATATTATTACTTTATTAAATGTCTATAGAGATTTGGATGTCGAATTACTTATAGAAATTTGCAGTGAATCAGTGTTTAGGATATTGCTATAGCTTAAATCGTTTCACAAGATCGAACTCGTCAACTTAATGATTGAAACACCGTTCACTGTTCACTCTTCCTGGCATGTCTAGGTGGTAGGAAAAAGGCTGAACAAATATGTTATTCTTCAGCATATGTTTCCTTTAGCACGTATACAGTGTTTCTACCTTAACTATTAATAAATTTGTATTTTATGAGTATAATGTTTATGCAAAATTTGATGTATAGCTCTCAATTTATGTTGTGTCGATCTTCAATTGTATATAGTTATGATGTGATTATTTTATCCTAGAACTAAAATGATTACAAAAATCTCTTATCTGGAATTATATATGCTTTACCAAAATCATTATTATATATTGATTATTATTATTGTGCTTCTTATCGTGTGTGGGTTAGATAGAGGAATAATAATTAATTTCACATAGACACCCCCTCCTCCCTAGTACCGCTTTTATAATCAGTAAATGTCTGTCTGTATTAACTAAACCAGTTTATACATTTGTTTATATTACGTCTGTGTGGTAGATGATAAAAGTTGAAACCAAAAACCAAATGAAAGTGTATGCGGTCTACCAAATGGTAGTGTAAGATACACGAGTTCATAAATAATCCTTATACATCGCTTAAATAGAACATTTGACTAAGCAATATTTGAAGATTTATTATTACTATGTTTAAATAAATCGTCGCATTTGAAACGACAAGATATCAGTGGAAGTGAGTAGGTAAAAGGTTGAAATTATATAAAGGCTGACATTAGTTGAGTGAGATAAAATGTTGACATAAGTTGAGTGAGATATAATGGTGATATAAGATCAGTGAAATAAAATGTTGACAAATTGAGTGAGATAAATGCTGACATTAGTTGAGTAAGATAAAATGTTGACAATTATTGAGTTGTGAGATAAAATGTTGACATTAATTGAGTTGTTAGATAAAATGCTGACAATGGTTGATCGAGATAAAATGCTGACATTAGTTGAGTTGTGAGATAAACTGTTGACATCAGTTGAGTGAGATAATTGTTAATATTAGTTGAGTGAGATAAAATGTTGAGATAAATTGAGTGAGATAAATTTAGAAATCTTGTCATTAGTGGAATGCGATAAACTATATAGTATGAAGCTATTCGATTCCAATAGGATAGTTAGATATTGAGAATACAATATGTAGATATAAGCTTGTTTGTTTTTTTGGTGAATTGATCTCGCTTCAACAATATTTCCGCCATATGGCGACGTCCAGCTCCTTACAGATAGAGGAACATCTGACGGGACCTCTGTACATTATATCAGGCACAGCACGTTCATATGTATACATATAGCGGGGTTCCATTGATTTGTTAATTAATTTTACTATTTCATATGAAAATGATTGCCCCATGACTTGAAAAAGTATAAACAAAACAGTTTATAATTATTCCAACAACATGGTTTCATATTGTTTTATATAGAGGATCTTACATGAGTGTTGATTCAATATTTACGAAACGAGTTTACTAAAAACATATGACACGAGCCTTGGCGAGTGTTATATGATTTTAGTCAACGAGTTGCATAAATATAATATTGAATTAATACAAATGTAAGATTCTATTTATCACATAAAGAGAAATTTTAAGAAAGTTGTACATCTAAACACACTAAACAAAACGTCTCCTGTATATGTTTTTGCCGTTAAAACCGGGATTAAGAACGCGACGTCATAACAACGCCCGATTAGCTCAAGTGGTAGAGCGTCCGCTTTCGGTGCGGGAGGCCGCGGGTTCGATCCCAGGCCGGGTCATACCAAAGACTTTAAAAATG
>JAULCC010035218.1:3148-15297 GCA_032358795.1 Nuttallia obscurata | reverse complement strand
TCGCCTAAAAGGGCCTTACGGTGGGGTCACATAATGGGCTATAACTCAGGAACAAGCATGGTGACCTATATTTTTTTATGCCATTTTGTTTGGAAAGGATTGATTTTGATATGTGCAAAATTTTTAAAAAATCTGTCCGTTAGAACTTATTGTGATATACTCCCTTAATATGAATGGATTAAATCCATTCGGTTACTGAAAAATTGTAATGCTTCATACATTGTAAAAATATTGACCAGGAGTTGTTAAATACTTGATAATCAAAATGCACGTTTCGTATCTGTTGTAAAAGAGTCCTAAACGCATTATTGTCTCTGAGACATTTTCTGTGTTATTAATTAAGGGTAGAATTATGATATATGTTTTCATCAAGTAATAAATATTATGTTGTTATTTGAAGATCCGTGAAACAGAATTCAACTTTCTAAAGCTAATTGGGTATTCATCTTATGCATCTTATGGAAAACGTTCATTGTCCGCACGTTAAACCTGGAATTTTGCAATTGAATACAAGCTGCCATCAAATGAATCGCATGAAGAACATAGTAAATACTAAACGCTGTGTTCCGCTGTTCTCTGGTAATACGTTAGTCAAAGTTTAATAATGTAGTCCATTTAGTACTGCTGTAAATGGATTTTTAGGTATATATACTTTCACTGCTTATACATGTGCAGTGCAGCTAAAACGAATATCTAAAGCAGCAAATTATACGACGCATTTGCGACTTAAATAAATACAGCTTCCCGCACTTGTACAAAGACAAACTGCCATGAAAAATAAATTACTGGCCTTTTTATACGACCACCATATTTTTATCGTTTGTACACAGTTTATAAGCGACATACTTAATTACTCTTGAACGAAATAAGATAACGGGGTAAAATGTACATTCATTATGTAAGTAACTTGAAGGTAAGAACAGTATGATGTCTATATGTCTTTATTGCTTATATATATGTAATGCATTGTGAATCACAGGAGAAAATGAATTTGATATAATTTCCATGCTGAGAATCAAGTACATGAACCAATAACTGTTTGAACATATAATAACTGAGTTGCATTGTTTTAGTATTTTGAAACCATAGATATCTTAAACTGGGATTTAAGCAAACAATATGTCTGTTGTTAATACAACATGATTTTATTTTAGGCAGGAAATATCAGAATCTCTTATAAAGCTGACAAAAGATTTTGTAAAAGAAACAAGCAACCCCTCTTGGCTGTACATCATGCCTTGGATACACTTTTTGTGTGATAACTGTACACCATACCAGACACCACATGTCGACATGAGTCATAACGAAGCTGAACCGTCATGGTGGGGGATACTTGATGTTAATGCCACAGTAAAAATGGTACACACATTCAGCAAAACGTGGACCATGTAAGTATTTGAAATACGTATCGGCTTACAAAGAGTTCAGCTGACTCTGACTTACTAAGGATTTTCAAGTATGTATTTGAGTTTGAATTGTCTTCCTTTTCCTTTGTGGCATGATAATAAAGACTTACGTTACAAAGGAACTGAGGCTTATCTTACATGAAACTGTTAGCGTAATTGTTTAGATAAAAGGGAACTCATAGAAGCAGTCTTATTTTTGGTACTAAGTATACATAACACTATCTCTATCCTCATGTAACTGAAGTTGGTGAAGAGTTTTCTGTTCTTTGTTTGCAAAACAAACATACTGCATCTTGTACAATTTAATTGGTTTTGAAGAAATTGGAATAAGTCTATACTCCATTATTGCAATTTTAAGAAACATATTTATTCTGCAGCAACGACGAAAGCAAATTTAACTGCAAAACGTTTAATGTATATCCGTTAATTCATGGGCAACATAAAATATTAACTTAAGATTATATTTTTCAAAGTACTGCCACTGTAAACTGATACAGCTGGTTTAACTCCAGTTCACTATCCCATGAGATTAGTTGTCATACGGCAGCATTGTTGATCTGTTACATGTAACTACCATTCTATATTTACTCTATTCTATGTTTCTCGTATAAGGTCAGTACGGCTCATAATTTGCCATTCTTTACATAATATCTATTGAGCCTCCATAACCGATACATATATACCTGCATACTCAGTACCAAATTACCTCAACATGCTAGCCATGCTAACATTAACGTTACATTTAAGAGGAATAAATATAATATTTTATACAACGATTAGTTTCTTAACTATTGTTGGTCTATATCCATTTCACATCGACCTGGGGCAATGTTATCAATAAACGTCTCATTGTCAATGCTTCGGGTTATTTTGTAGACTTATACAATAAATTTCATTGTCTTAAGAGGGATAGAGACACGTCGCAAGAAACAAGTTATGTCTCCGGCGACAGAAAAAATGTATATTTATGTCGATATCCTTCTGATTTGATTTCCGTCCGATCAACTCACGGTCTATGGTTTATTAATTCCTTGTTACACGTATAGGCTTTAGCACCTGCTAAATATTTACATCTGATAGTGTGTTTATGTTTTTTAAAAAAATTACCTCACTTTTTTCCATAACCACTAAAGAGGATGTGTGTTATGGCGTAAGTCTTTTAAGTATTGAACTCAGTCCTATAACTTAAAGCTGATCGGTCAAGATGTTCATTACGTTTTGTTTAGTTTCAGCTTATCTCTGACCAGGCTAAACTTGTCGTTTGAAAAAAAGATGTACCCCTCAATTACATCAAATAGATGATATATATATTCTCATCTTTGAAACGAATGTCAGTAAGACATGTCGGAGATAGTGTTAGAGAATGAAAACGTATATCATTCAGTCATTTATGATGACTACATCACCTGTCTTTCCATAGAACTAAAGTGATTACGACTTTGTCATGGTAGACTAAAATGCGACTTGCCAATTGCTTCTTAAGCACAGAACTGTACATTATGTACCTAACCATTATTTGAAATAATTATGGTTGTTGGTTTTTCGATTAGGTGATTGCATTAATTCTTGCCTATCATGATACATTTGTTATTTTATATTTTTTCATAGATCTGTAGCAGATGTTATCGGACATTTACATCCATTGTTTGAGATGGACTATCTTCTTCCCCGTACACTTATGGCTGTGGTTGACCTGAATCACCTAAACGGCGTCATACAAACTGGAAAGATTCCAACTGAAATATGTGTTGCTGCATTATTTTACCAAATGAAAACCACGAGTTACAGGTGGCACATTGAATTCGTGACCGAGGAGCAATCTGTAACTACCTTCATATTATATTAGTATCAACAAATAAACATCAGTTAAGATTTTATAAAACCGTATTTAATGGGATGAGTATAAAACGGCTATTATAAAGTGCGGGCTGGCTGACTGCTGACTAGGGGTATAGAACAATTACTGGACAATGCTGACTGGAAAATGTCGACTGATGATAGAGGCTAAGATAACAATTACATATCTAGGTTAATTGCTAGTGTGTTTGGTCGGGAGAGGGATACGTACCTGTGCAAATAATAGTTTTTAGCTCACCTAACCACTCTAAGTATCCGTCCGAAATCCGGCGCCCATTTTCGTCTATAATTAACTAGTGGAGTAATATCTATATAACAAATCATCTATATTTAAGGCCAATTTTCATGAAACTTTGTCAAAATATTCCCTTTGATAAAATCTCGGACGAGTTTTAAAGTGGGTAATGTTGGGTCAAAAACTAGGTCACTAGGTCAAAAACTTTAAAGTTCTTGTGAACATTATAGAGAGTATGTTTTTGCCTAATCTTCATGAAACTGGGTTGAAATGGGTTTTTTTTCTGGAATAATCTCGGACAAGAGTAAAACTGGGTGATGCTGTTTCGAAAATTGGCCAGAAGGCCAAATCTTTGTAAAACCTTATGAACTAGAAGCTAAAACTTTGGCATAATATATATGAAACTTTGTCATATTGTTATTGTTATATGATAAATTCTCGGCCAAATTATGAAGGGTCAAAACCTTTGTCACTTGGTTATTTCTTTTAGAATTCTTGTGCACACAATAGAGGCCATATTGTGGCTCAATATTCATGACACTTAGTCAGAATGTTCCCCATGATAAATCTCGGACACGTTTATATGTTGTTAATGTAGGTTCAAAAAAAGGTCGCCAGATGAAATATTTAAGAAATCTTGTGAGCATACATTAGGCTACATTGTTCCACATGATATCTCGAATGCTTTTGGATGTGGTAAATTTAGGGTTAAAAACTAGGCGAAATCTTATCGAAATCTTGTGAATATACCTCAAGTTTTGTTAAATCTTGTGAGCATACATTGGGCTACATTGTTCCACATGATATCTCGAATGCTTTTGGATGTGGTAAATTTAGGGTTCAAAACTAGGTGAAATCTTATAAAGATCTTGTGAACATACCTCAAGTTTTGTTATTGGCCCAATCTTCATGAAACGTTGTCAGAATGTTTCTGTTTATCAAAATCACAAACGAGTGTAATACTGTGGCAGACCGTGTCAAAATTGAGGTCATAAAAGCTATCAGAAAGTTCCCAATGATAAAATCTCGTACACGTTTGGATGTGGCTTTGGTTGACTTAAAACCTTGGTCACTAGGTGAATTTATTGAGAAACCATATGAGCATACAAGAGGCTATATGTTGGCCCAATCTTCATGAAACATAGCCAGAATATATCTATTGATGCAATCTCGGACTAGTTAAGTACTGTGTGATGCTGTGTCAAAAACTAGGTCACAAGATCAAATCTTTGAAAACCTTGTACACACACAAGAGGCTATAATTTAAGCCCAATATTCGTGAGACTTTGTCAGAATGTACCCCATGATAAAATCTCAGACGAGTTTGGAAGGTGGTTATGTTAGGTTTTTGACCCTGCATAACTAGATCACTAGGGCAAATCCTTTTACAAACCTATTTTTTTTCTTGCTGGAGGCTGTAATTTTGACTCAATTTTCAAAAACTTTGTCAGAATGTTTCTGTTGATAATATCTTTGAGGAGTTTGAAAACTTAGATTCTGGGTCAAAACAATGTCGGTAGGACAATTGTTTTTAAAATTTTTGTGGACACACTAGAGGCTTCATGTCTGGTCCAATCTTGATGAAATTTGGTCAGACTGTTCCCCATTTTACTATCTCAGAAAGTTTGAAAGAAGGTCATGCTGTTTCAGTTTATGAAAACATTTGTAAACAATTTTAAAGCTATAGTTTTGGTAGGAATGTTCCTGTTATACAGCGATCATCTGTTAAATCAGATAAGCTATGTACGGCCCATCATGCCCCACTTGTTATTTATTACAATAAACAATAGAATATATCGTTCTAAAAGGATGAATAAATGGAAAAAGACCAATTTAAAGATTAGTTAAATGGATAGAAATTGAATTGTTACAAAAACAATGCTTCACTCTAGTTAGATTTATATAGTTCTTATAGTTTTGTTGGTGTAATTAAATAATCGGCAAACGCTACATATTCAATCATTTTAATTTATATCATGTTGATAAATTTATAAGCAGCCATAAAAAAGATTATATTTATGGTTTTGGGAACTATTTAGTACATGCATATAACTAGATTAATTTGTAATTAACACTTTTCATTTGTAGTCCTTCATTCAAACTTAAGAATGTTTTAAATGGTATTAGTGCTGTCATACATTTTACCAAAATCAGAATAATCCAATTGTCTAGTACATCGTGATACATACACTACCACTGTAAATCAACGATAATAACATGTCACACCTGACCCAATGCTGATCTTTATATCACTCATGGGGTGGCACTACATGTACTATTGTTAGTTGCACAGTCAGATGTTGTAGCCATATTTGGGTCTTTCTGTGACTGCAAAACAACAAGCAAATAAAAATCTCGAAAGGCTGTAGGCCAGTATGGTATTCTAGCAAACTATATGAAAGGCCTCTGTGTGAATAGTTTGGTGACAAGTCTTTATCAGGCCATATGTGATGCGATTGTTGATTAGATTATGTCATATGCCCCAAGTTAAATAACAGTACTAATAGAACTCACTTTTTTTTCCACAAAATCGTTTTCATATCTTCATTATGAACTAATGAACATAATTAAATGGTTCCCACTCTATAATCATTTGCAGAACATTTTGTACAGGTTAATAAAAACAAGAACAAATAATATCTATTTTTAATTGATCAAAAGACAATTGACGTAATAATTTAACAATCTTACTCAAATTTTCAATTCAATACTCATAACGTTTTGAAGGTTTTTTTTTTATATTTTGTGCGTTTTTGTATTTTCTAAATGTGAGAACTTTGAAAAAACTCTTTACTACACTGTTGAGTTTCCATCAAAGTGAAGGTATCGTTTAGGTTTTTATGTGCGTTTTCTGTCTCTGCACTCTTCAGCTTTGTTGCAAGTGAGTGATATATCGATTATATGAACCTGTCATTTGCACAGGTACACATGATCAACTCCTGCTCTGCTCATTATTACATAACCCCCCCCCCCCCAGCTATTAACATGTATACTATTGTTATCTAATAATAATGATATAATAATAATAATAATAATAATAATAATAATAAATAATAATAATAGTAATAAGCCTCTATTCTCAGTCAGCATGATCTAGTCAGCATTTTCCAGATGGCGTGTTATAGCCCTAGTCAGCAGACAGTTAGTCAGAACTTTATAGTAGGGATTTTTTACACACCTTTCTAAATGTCAACAGCTGACACGTGAATTATACATATTTTTAGTTTTCTGGCCCTTACGACCGTGGTCATCATTTCTGACTTGTTCACAATTCCTTACGGAAATAGTTATAACCTTGACAGAACGTCTGCGTTTACTTCAATGTACGCTCCCATTGCAGCGTGTATACGAGATTTGACTACGTTCACCCGCTGCCTGAACGACCAGTAATTCCTGCTATGGCCAGATCTGATACCATTTTTCATTGGCTAAAAACAAACGTGTCCCTTCAACGCGCCAAATATGGAAGGAGTTTCCCCAACGATGAAAACAACCTTGGCGCACAGGTGTTCGGCACGTAATCTGGTCCCAAAAATACTCAAATATTATTAAAACATCATAACAATAAAACCAAACCCTGCAAAAAAAGAAAATATATTAACATAATATCATCACAATTTTTGCAAGCATAAGTTTTAATGTTATATTATGATAATTCTGTTTTTATTGGAGTATGTTTGGGGTCAGATTACTTGTCGAACACCTGTGGAAATGAAAAGCATTACTCAACTCGAATGTAAGCTGACTGTGTCGCAAATGAACTAGATTTCGCCCAGGGACGACTGCATAGGAACACGCGGCATTTCTCTGCTGAATTTAAGGTGTAATCTGATTGGATTTAAATGGAGTTGTGTCTATATTGGTTTCCCTGTGCTATAAATAGCTTAATAGCGGGTTTGGTTGCTCATTCAGGCAGTGGTTATATATTGCAAGAATGGAAATAGTTAAACACTGTGTGGAGTGTAACTTCAATGCCGTTGCATCTGAATTACTTGAAATATTCAAATCGTTCAACTGATGACCGTGACGTTATTACTTAATTAGTTACATATTCAAAACGATTTAAAACATATATACTTTATCGTTCAGGGATTCCCTTGACTGTATAAAAGGCAAAGTTACCGTCTTCTTGCTGCATAAAGCATCATTAAACTGAGATGATTCTGGAATATAAGATTTCACGACATTGTGTAGAAATACTTATAGAAAGGGCGTTGTTTCTGCACAATGATTGTCTAAGATGTTACATTAACGTTACGGTTATGTTATTTTATAAATGTATTTAAAATCTGTAATTTTGTCCGAGGTAATAATAAGGATTAATAGAACTGAAATGTCTTTATAGACTTAACAAAGAATAATACATAAACTTATATAATATAGCTTATACATTACCATTTTGATATTCAATTCCTGTTTAAATGTTAAGTCATAAAAGCTTTTTTAAAATATCTATTCAGCAAATCCTATTTAAATTACATTTATTTTCTGTAAAATGAAAAGGAGAATATGAATTTACCCATTTTATTTACAGTTATGCAAAGAATAAACTTTGTAGATCATGTTTTGCAAACAACTCAAAAGTAACAAGGAAATGTATATGTTTTACCGTTTGATATCAAACAACTGTATATTGGAAGAAGTATTGTAACACATTAAAATTGTTCAAGAACGAAATTAAATAATTCAGTTAAATAATTTGCTTAGTTGCACCCAACTTGGAGTTGATATTATTCCTATATTTGAAAGCATGAAATTTTTTCTTTGCAGTCGGCCTGAATTTTAACATGTTGTCTCTGCGCCACCCATTTTTTGTAACGAGGGTATGTGGTGCACTTGTGCTAATATCGGAAATGCCTAAAACATATTTACATAGTTTCCTTGGTAGTATCTTTTAAAGCAACTTTAGTGTATTTTGAATTCTTTTTTATCTATACGATTATACCAAAGAATAAAAACAAGCACTTCTAAGTTCATTCGCTACAAAACAAATCAATTTAAAAGTAACACCGAAAAAAATAAATAAGATCAGATATTTGAACATAGTTTATATGCAAACCATTGTAATTTATGTACCCTATGAAAATGTCAGGTTGATGACATGCTTTGTAGGGGAAAGTCTAAACTCCTTATAACTATTTGAAACTGCAAGTAACAGATATCTGTTGAGTTAGTCTACCAAATTTTATTAGTATGTTTCCTATTATTACAAGATATCTGTGTTGGAAACACAGTATTAAAAGTATTAACAGTAAAAATGCAATACAAAAGAGTTATTGCTACTTTTATAAGAACGAAAGTCACCTCAAATTTTATGTGTAAAGCTACACGAGTAGTATTTCAAATGAATACAATAACGATACGTTTTGCCTAGAACTCATATCAATTTCAGCTGCAATTTTAAAATCACATAAACAAGTCATTGACTTAAATGTCCATAATATTCAAGTAGAATTAAAAACGTGTAGATTACGTGATTTAACTTTCTTTTTTGTCATTTAATATAACTGAAAAAGAGATTTGGTCAATATTATTTACAGAGTATATCTTAAACAGTATTAAATCTTTTTTAAACAAAACGTAATTATACGTGTACTTTACAGTTAATAAACGCCAATTTACACTAACGGTGAAATTATGTTATACATGTTATATGTTTAAGTGTACCGATACCTAATGGATGAGTTAAGTAGACAATGTCGGTCGGATAACTCATTTGGTAGAGCGTAGGAAGTTGAAATCTCAATAAACTTCGTACAGTTAGTTTTTTGTTTTGTTAGCATGCCGAAACTCAGGATAACCCACTATATAAGTTTGATTCTTCGTAAGTTTCTTCTAGCATTAGTTCGTGATATTAGATTAAAGTTATTAGATAAACTGTGTCAGCTTGTTTGTCAATTGTCCTCTTAGCAACAGACTCTCATCAATCGTTTTGTCAGAAAATACTTACACTGAAATGTAATTAAAACAAACAAACGTGTCATGTCGTATTTATTCCAGATGATACAGATTTGTGCAAATTCTTTGACGACACAGCTCCAACGCCATACTCCTTGGTAAGTTGTACAGATATATTGACTAGTAGAATATACGTAGACGGTTTCCATATAAATCTAAAGTGAAACAACCATATGCAGTTGAAGTGCAAAAGAGCAAAGTTGACTAAAAGAACTTTGGCCATTGAATTTTTAAAATTCATTTTGGAAAAGAAAGTGTGTAATAACTGTTTTCACTGCCACTCAAGCAAAAAAGAAGTAGTTTTCTTGACATGAATGAAGTGTGACGAACGTACGAACGAACGGATTATCAGATGGACTCTGTAACGCAACTAATTTGTGCGTGTTTTTTTTTTGAATTTTTAAAATAGTCAATATAAACCATTGAATTTTCAGTTTGATTTCACTAGTTTATTTTCAGGTGCATGTAGATTCAGACGGGTTTGGTATAAAGCATTAACTGATTTACCATATAAAGACATATATGTACTTCAATACAAATTTCAGCATAAAGACACACAGAAAAGGACAGAATTTAAATATTTTCCCACAGTTTTATAAAAACTGTAAGTAGGTTTTCCAAAACTGACGAATTATTCATTTTTCTGAGTCTAAATCATTAAAGAAGTCTTTTGTTTTTCTTTAACCTGATGATTTAAGCTGAAGACTTTACATCAACGCAGAAATCATTGTTCGTTCTCAGATAATTTTATGATATCTGTATGTATATTTGATAACGGTATAAATTGCTCTCCTGCTTTACTTTACTTGACTTCGTTCATTCATTGATTTAATCTGTTATGATTGACCACGGAGTGTTCATATATGCTTACACAATTTCTTCCGCAATGCACTGTCCTTATTAAACGTTTTCTACTTCCAGCGACGTAGAAACCAAGAATCAGTGGGAAATGAGTTACAAGATTGCTGCCGATCTTCTATCACAGGGCACTCAGAAAAACAGTGCTGAAATAGTATACACATTCGCGCATATCTATATTCAGTGCTTGTCATTTTATGACACACTTCTATGCAAAGAAAACGTACAGGATGACAGTCATTTATGTGACATAAAATACAATATAGATAAGCTGGAACTGATGTATGACAGTTTCAGAAACTTCTGGGTATCAAATTTGGAGTTTAACCTGCAGGTAAAGTTTAAAAACACCTTTCTATATCTGATGAATTGCAAACTGAAACAGACACCAATAACTTTGCATATGATACAAAACATTAGAAACACTTCGACTTGTCACAATCGGCGGTTTGTTTCTTGCTAAAAAGGGAACAAATGAAGCATTAATCAAATAAATTCGACAGCCTTTTTATTAAAAACGCCTCGAACTTTCGGTTTAGAAAACATATTTGTGTCGTTAGTCATTTCTAGGCCAAAAACCAAGACTAATTTTGACATTTTTGTATGTTTTGCAGATTCGTCAAATGTATCATCTTTGGCTGTGCAGACTCATCACACTCTAAGTGAAATTGTTTGTAAAAGTAAATAGAGCGCCCTAAATAAACAGCATATCTTTCATTTGTTTATTGTAGTAATGAATCGTAGCCTTAAATTAAATGTTTTAAACTCACTTGCACATATATATGTACACCTTATAATTGTATTCGTTAAACTTGCATAAACTCTCCGCCCGATGGTGTTTTAGATTCAATATTATAATAAACACAATACCATCAACTTTATAATTGTGATTAAAACCAACAATAAATCGCCATCGGTATCCTGTTTTCAAAAATAATCTTGTTGATGATCAGATATTTTATGACTGGCGAAAGAGACTGACTGAATTAGAGCATAGGAACTCTCAAGAGCATTACAATATGCTGTAATATGAAACTCATTAAAAGGAAATCTGATATCATCATCTTTGAGATCTGCATTATTATTTTCTAATATTACAGACATGGAACAATATGTTCGTTATGCATCTACAATCAGAAAGAGTAAAGGACATATGGAACGAAGATATTGCGGCGTTGACTTCTGCAAAACTAAAACGTGATGTAGGTTTACAAACATTTACGTGTTGTCAGATATAAATGACACATATGAGTTAACAATATTAAGTATCATAAAGCTATACCGATTCCTGGAAGAAATAAAACAATACAGTATGCATTGGCATTAACAAAATGAAATAATGTCTGCTGCTTTTTCTCTATACAGTTTATTACTTGTATTATTATTATCGTTCTATCCATGTTTAAGATAATACTTGTAGGGCGATTAAATGGCAACCACTGGAATCACTTCCAATCTTTAATTGCACTCAGTGTGAGTTAATATCATATTGATTAAAATAGCTTCTATGGAAAATATTATATTAAGTGACGTTTCACTATCGATGTATGGGTGGGAATAACTTTATTGTGTTTTATTAGAAACTGATATTTAGTAAAACAAATAATTTCAAATTCAGATGTTATTTCCAATATATTGACCGGTAACATGAAAATATTTTATTTTAATACAGGGAGGGCTTATATATTTTTTTGTTAGAAAGTTGATCTACGACATACGAGTATGTGCATTATTTCTACTATTGTTTAATTTAGTTTAATCTTATTTATAAGGGGGCCTCCGTGGCCGAATGGTTAGAGTCGTTTACTTAAAATATCTAACCCCCACACCGCGGT
>JAULCC010035107.1:0-15298 GCA_032358795.1 Nuttallia obscurata | reverse complement strand
AAAGGAAAGGAAATAGAAAGAGGTGGATTTGGTGTATATGAAGGCTGTTGCATAGGGTACCAAAGTGGCAGTAAAGGAAATTGCGAGATAGCAAATGAAAAGTGCAAAGCCAGCTATTGAACTTGAAATATGCGAAGTACACAGTCAGTTGAGACATTCCAAAATTGTGTTGCTGATGGCATTTGCCATAGAAAACAATCGGTTATACTTGATACCAGAACCCACAGAGGGTTGCAGATTTGGATACCTGTTGAGTCAACGTGTGCTTGAGCTTATCTCTGTAGGTTAGAAAACACAACCATATAGCTGCGATAATGTAGCACTTTAACCGGTCTTTAAGAACTAACGTTAGTGCTTTGAATCGCTCCCATCAAAAGAGTGAAGCAATGTTAATTTTTTCAAAAAGTATTTAAAGCATGTATAATAAAATATTGTCTGTATATTCGCTCATATTATTCTTACACGTAATTGTGTATGTTAACATAAATCATATATACGTTATATACAAATAAAGAAGGCTCTACTTCAAAATATTTAAAGGAGTTTTTGGAGCATTCAGTAGGTTATTATTAAATATTAGATATGCTGTGTAACTTACGGTGCGTTTGTATGTTTGATTAAAACTTTTTGACCGGAAAACTGACTGATCACAAATAAAGAAAACCTCAAGATATCACGTGTGTTTTCGTGATAACACGAGATGTAGTGAATCAATGCCGCAGCTACTCCACTATTTAGATGAAATCAATTCGTGGCCTTAACCGGCTTATGAGGTTGGATCTTAAAGGTCGGTTATACGGCTACGTTATCACAAATAACAGTCATAGTGCATTGTATGTTTGTATATAAACCAGTTGCAATTGATTTCTGTACTCTTTTAAAGTGAACATGTCTCAAAAAAGTAATTAAGATATAACTGAAAATTAAAAACGTAATGGCCCTTGTTGAGCATAGAATTGTTTTTGTTTTTTTATCACATTACTACCGGTCTGGTAGTGATATAACAAGCCTTCTAAAATTTTGATACATCACTCGATCGTTATTTATCTTGATCTAATGTATTCATGCGCTTAACGTATATTGATAAACAGGGACGTACATTGATAGATAGTGACGTCATTAGAGATGACTAGTTCCTACAGTTTATCTAATTTAAAGTAAATTCTTCATTTAACCAACCTTGACCCTTGTGTATGTTATCGAATCAGTTAAATAGCCACTTAATTCTAAGAATAAGTTTGTTTCAAATCAGATATATGAAATTGAAAGTGAACTACTTTTTCTTGTTCATTGACCAATTTACACTCTGTTTATATCAAAGCACTAAAGAGCTTAAAGTTCATATAATGGTATTTCTGCTTAAAACACTTGTTTCTAAAGTAAGGTGATAAATAGAATTTTTCATACATGGTCATAGTATATAGAAAATATAAAACTAGTTGTCAGAAAACTGTACAAATATCACCAAAGCTTCGTTTTGTACAGTTTTTGACAACTCGTTTTATATTTTCAATATACCATGACCACTCATGTGAGATCGATCCTCTATATATTTGTGTTTTAGTGTTTGTTTTAGCATATATTGTGAACAATCATTGTTGGCCAAACATGCGTTTAAAGAATACAATCACACATTGAACACGGCACAGATTGTGTGATTAAGTAACAAGAGTAAACTATTGACCTTACAAACACATTTACTTTATATGAAAATAAAAATGACATGTATTCGCCTTGCGGCGTGTTAAAGATTATTACAAATCAAGCATTCAATTCCCTTTCATGGGCATTCAATAATGTTTTTAAAAGTTTATTTGCAAAGCAAAATGTGACATCGAAATATCAGGTTTAAGAATGTTTACCAGACCATTCTCTGAAAAGATTACTTGGAAAATTTGAAAATACTGCAAATTGACTTCTATCCATGATCATGATTGCAAAACAGTTCTGGGACATGGATTAACTCTTTTGGTTTACCAGTGCAAGTTTCTATATATTTTTTCAGTGATCGTATATTGTGCATGTTCCAATTAACAGCAATGCAGTCAAGTACTGCTTGAAGTAAGAATCACAAGCATTCCACATTGAGTTTCAACGAATCGAATCTTCCATACGCTTTCAAATATTTAAGCGTGTTTGTAAAAATTCATCCCATGTTGCGTCAGGGATCTCAATCGTCGTTCTATTTGCCTGTTGGAAGTTCTTTTGCCATAGTCAAAACTCCTCAAAACTGCCATGTAATCCCCTGTGATCTAATCTGTAGAAAGGCTGCAGAAAGCTCATGTGCAAATGTTCTGTTCCGCGGGCTGCCCGTAAGATTCTTGGAACGAAACCGTGACATGCAATTGTGTCAATGTAATACTGTGCTATTATATTCGGATTATCATTAAAATGCCAACTTATAACAACATACTTATTTCAACTGTATCCACCAATTGCACCATGAATACAAAAGTCAAACAGTTTTAACTTGTCAAAACCATTAAATGCCAATGGTAAATAAGACCTGGAATAAGGTACATTTTCCATTTAAGCTTGTGCGTGTACTGAACACTTGCCGGGTCCAGTACTTTCAGCTATGTCATAGCATCACTTCATGTCACTTTAAAATGATATTCGGGTTGTAAACGCTGTAACATGCACCGATATCCATTGCTTTCTCCGCTGAATTGTGATTATTTTCATGATGTTGAATGGAGTAAATATGTCTTGGCGACGTCTTAAGTTGTTACATCTTGTTATACGTTACATCTTTGTATATTGCTCTGTGCCGGAAAAAGAGAATACAACAATTTCAGCATTTCTGAAATCTGCACGAAAGTAGTCCCTGATAAGTTCTAATCTGGTGTTTCCATTATCCAAAGGTAACGACGATGATGCTGCCGGCAACACCAGGTAGCCTTCTATTGACACGTTAATGGACAACAGCATCCATGATTAATTCTCCTGAAGAAAAAAAATGTTTTCATAAATTGTATAAGTATAAAGATATAAATATACGTTTATACGAATTATCGGCCCTGATGTTTAAATCCAAATATATTGTATGTCAATTCTTTTAAAAAGAATATCTATCACATACGACACCATAAATCTTAGTCGACTGAAACGGTCATAAAAACATATGCAAAGAATAAAACAAAGTAGATATAACGTACCTCTTGTAGATGGTAGACAAGGTAACAAAGTGTAGATTAAATATGTCATCCTTCACCATCCACAAGTCTGCCAAAATAACGTTTGTTCACAACCATTTTATTTAAATGCTGAAATCATTCTGTTAACGCGCCATGTACAGTTGACTTCATCATAATGATATTTAACTGCTCAATATTTATTTTTATGTTTTGAATATTAAGATATAACTTTTAAATATAAAGTTTTAAATATTAAATTTGAATGTCCCTCCAGTGCTTCCATAGATCTAACAATTTATAAGACGTCATTTTGTCTCTTTACATGTTGCCGCTGATAAAGGGACACCAAAAACCATCTAGTGTAATGAGATATACACAACGACTTTGATCATACTTTAAGCTATTTTCAATTCTGTAGAACGTTATACTTTGCAATGATTTGAATTAAATGGAATGTCATAGACAAATGATACACCTTTTGCATAAAAGACATAGAGGATCTTACACGAGTTGTCGGTTCGTATAAACTTTTATTTACATGAATTCAGGAAAAGGTTGTTAAGCGAGCCTCTGGCGAGATTAAATACGTTTTCATGAACGAGTTAAATAAAAGTTTATACGAAAAGACAACGAGTGTAGGATTCTTTTTATCACATGACAATAAAACAAGAGGATCGAACTTTACCGATGTCATTTACTTTCAGCTAATTTATACATGGTTGTGATTCTCTGTGTCTATCTGTGGTTCTTTTTTGTCTCTCTCTCTCTCTCTCTCTCTCTCTCTCTGTGATACGCTATCTCCCTCTTTAGTTTTCTCTCTTTCTATCTATGATTCTCTTTTTCTCTCTCATCTTCTCGATTGTTCTTTTAAGATTTTCCTTTCTATCGCTCTGTGTATCTATCGATCTACCTTTCTATATGCATATATGTATTCTCCTGTTTATCTCTTTACATGTCTGTTTTTTTCTATCTATCTCCCTCTTTGTATCAGTCTCCATCAATGTTGATTTATTTTTAAGTATATGTCTATCCATATCTCAATCCATTTTTTTATTTACTTGTATATCTATATTTGCCGTAAAGCTCCATTTCACTCACCTAATCTATGCATCCATCCATCCATCCATCTATGTATCTATCTATCTTGCTTTCTTTCTATGTATCTATCGACCTGTCATCTACCTGTGTGAGCCATTGTGACTATTTATCACTGGACATAGAAGTAAGAACTTTTCCTCAATATTAACTCAAATTAAACAGCTGAAGTTTAATAGATTAAGTATGATTGAGGCGTATGAAATCTCTGCATTCTTATTTACTATAGATTGGCAAAAAGAAAGGCAGAATGGAATGAGAGAGATAAGGAGAGAAAGAAAAACCGAAGTTTGCGAGAGAAAGAGAGAAAGTTGTATGAATCATATTGCTTTTTGTCAATTTACTTTTCATATTAAATGTGTGAATATGACATTGATTTGTTTTAACAATATTTTATTCAATATGAAATTTATTGCACAACAGACGAAGCTCGAAGGTACAAGGTGTACGAAACATGTAACAATCAAATACATAATAGCATTGCATCTTTACGATATAACATGATATAGCATAATAAGACAAGTATGCATAGCTATTGCATTATGTACGGTTTGCAGTGAGGAAATATTTGTAAAAGAGTGTATGTTTGCGTATACATAAAAAACTTATCATTTTGTGAAAACATGTTTCAATTAAGTATCGAGATTTGAAATATTTTCGATAAAAAAATATACGAAAAAAGGAAAACGAAAAGAACAAAAACAAAAAAAAATAATGACATTGATTGATTTGATAAATACAATTTAGGTGTGAAGATAATTTACTTTTGTTTCAAATGTGTATGCATTTCGTCAGTACAACGCATAAATATAGAGAGAATGAAAGATAACAGAGCTTTTTTCTAAAATGGCAGTTATAATTATAAGATCTTATCATTTTTGTCATACCGCAGTTTTTATTATAGCCGTGAAAACGTTTTCATTTCTTATCTTTAAGAGAATTACGAGCCTCTGTCAAAACAACTATCTGGAGAGAGAGAGAGAGAGAGAGAGAGAGAGAGAGAGAGACGGATATAGAGAACGAACTCGCACTATTCATAGTGATTTCCTTTTAGAGTTACTTTTTCATCTGTTGTACTTGTTTTGTAGTTCTGCTGGTAACATGACTTTAATATAAGCATTTTGTATTATGAAAACCGAGAAACTAAGCATTTCATGATATTTAATTGATAATCAATCTTATCTAGTTAAGTTAGAATGGAGATTTTGTCTGTTCATTTATAATTCACAAATTGTCAAAGAGCCTATAAAAAATTATTCATGGTCAGTTAAATGCCCAAGGTAATGTTGACGCTTTAACTTTTTTACCCCTACGTTAATCACACGTAAAACAATGTTCTGGCAGTTATCAAATTTCAATTAAAAGAAAAACAGCGTGTAACCAATACGTATTTGCACATTTTGATACCAAGTGCACACTTTCTTTTTCGTGTGAGTATATAAGTTAAAAGTTCGTAAACTAACCAAAGTCTTTCAACAGCTAGACAGTCAACAATTCTTCTCAATATCATAAAGTTCGCACTAGCTTTTCAGTTCTTAATACATACCTGTAATTTCAAACACAGTTTGAATTTGCATGTTAAATGTTTTATTACCAAAGTTGGCAAACGTGTAGCGGCCCAAACAGTTTTTTCGACCAGAAGCCGTTTTTCAACAGTTGTTGTATAGTTCAAGAATCTGGATTTAATGTTATTTTTAAACAGTGACCATTGGTCTATAACTTCAGACTATGGTTGAATACACCAAAACAACTGAAACATGTATGATGATTCTCACAGGAATTCAAACAGACATTTGTAGACACATTCCTAGACTTTTTGTAGAAGACATCGTCTTGAAGTGGCTTGTAACGCGTTGATTAGTCAAATTGTGGGTCATGTATAAATTAAAATTGAACTTTATAAATTGAAAATTTTTAAATCACATAGCAGTTGTTTTTAAAGTGTACGATTTAAATCCATTTTTTGAAATTCAAAAAATTAAATTTAAATACTTTTTACCCAAAAGCATTGCCGCAATCAGCATTAAATCAAGTTTGTGCACAATTTATTATCAATGTCACAAAACATAAATGTGTTATGACCAATTCTTAAAATCCGACTAAAGTCATATTTTTATCCACAAAAAGGTCACAATCAGCACATTTAGCATTACTCACGTAGAAAGGCACTAGATGTATCTTTGATCCAAATTTGAAAGCCCTATGGCCACTTCTTATTGCGAAAAGTCAAACAAATAAAGCTTAAACATTGGAGCTAAACGCAAAACAAATTCCACCCAAAACCACTTAAAATCATGTTTTTAACACAAAAAACATTGCCACAATCAGCAAATTCAGCATTTTTCATGTCTGTACACAATTTGTAATCAATGTCACAAAAAAAATGCGCTATGACCAATTCTCAAAATTCACCAACAACACCAGATATTATAATTTTATCCACAAAAAGGTCACAATCAGCATATTCAGTATAAATCATATAGAAGGGCACTAGATGAATCTCTTTGATCCAAATTTGAAAGCTCTTGGACAACTATATACTGAGAAAGGTAAGAAAAAAACTTTTAACGTTGGAGCTAAACGCAAATCCAAATCCACCAAAAAACACCTAAAATCATATATTTTACCCAAAAACATTACAAAATCAGCAGGTCAGCATAATTCAGGTCTGTGCACAATTTAAAATCAATGTATCAAAACAAACTGTGTTATCCCAAAACAAGTCACTATCAGCATATTCAGCATAAATCTTGTATAAGGGCATTAGATGTATCATTGGTCAAAATTTGAAAGCCATAGGACGACTTTTTATTAAGGAAACTAAAAATGCCGAAACTTTAACATTGAAGCTAAACACAAATCAAACCCCGCCCCACCCCGAACCAAAACAAACAACACCTAAAATCATGTTTTTAGCCCAAAATAATCGCCACAATCAGCATATTCAGCATAAATCTTGTCTGTGCACAATTTAAACGCAATGTAACAAAATATGAATCTGCTTTAATAACCAATTTTCAAACTCCTACAAAAACACAAACACATGTTTTATCCAAAACCAAGGTCACCATCAGCATAAATCATGTAGAAGAATACTAGATGCATCTTCAATCCAAATGTGAAAGGCCAAGGACAATAATATATTGAAAAAACTTATAATAATAGTGTTTGAGCTAAACGCAAATGTTTGACGCTGCCGCCGCCGCCGCTAGAAAAGTAGCACCTTAGTTTCGCTTTTGCTACTTCATCGCGGCGAGACAAAAATGATGCCTTGTTACTAGATTGTGGTCGTATTCCATTTTTATAAATGCCTCAAAGCGAGTTTAAAGTCTTGATACAATATAATTAAAATGCTACACTATAGACTGGCTAAAAATGCTTCTATATTTTAAAATACTTTTACTGATAAAGGTAAAATGAATTGGGCTTTTGATGTTAAAAGTTTACTACAAAAAAATGGAATGAGTTTTGAATTGGAATCCCAATGTGTCACTTCTGTCAACTTGTTCCTAAAATCGTTTGGTCAATGCCTTTGAGACTGATTCATTCAAGAATGGTCTGCAATGGTATCAGAGTGTTCTAAACTTAATCTTTTTTTGCATGTATAAAACCAGTTACTGTCATGAAAAATTCCTGGACATCGTTTACTTAAGGAAATTCCAAAGTGCAACACCAAGACTTAGAAACCTTCTCATGATCTCGAAATTGAACGAGGAAGATGTAGTAAAACAGACAGACAAGTAAGAGTATGCAAACTTTGTAAGAATGGCATAGAGGATGAACTTCATTATGTTTCGGTGTATCAGAAGCTGACAAAACTACGTGAGACCTATATCTCGATGAAATATATTTCCAGAGCTAACATGCATACATCTATTTACTTAAGAGTTATTCCAACCAAGAATCAAAGCTATTGGTATGTATTCGAATAACGGTTTTATCAAAATGAAAGGTGCGTTTTTTAGTCACGACTATGACACATGTAAACCACAAATGTGTCTTTATATATATTCATTTGATGTTGAATTGGGCCGTAGGCCATATATCAAGCAATATATTATCATTTTCAGTGTTAAATCTCGTCTTCGGATTTAGTAATGAGATCACCGTCATCTGCAAATTGCAGATTACGCTTGACACTGTTGAAGGTTTTTGTTGATTATTTAGTGTGTCTTGGGATATGAAGATAGCCATCCTTTCGGTAGCGGAATATTACACCCGTGTTACCTCCTATAACGTGTCCGAAGAGCGTCATGGAGATGAGGGTTGATGATAGAACATTTCCTTGTTTTACACCATTGCTTACTAGAAAGTCTTGCTATGCTCACCGTGGACTATTCACGGGTCATTACATATCATGGAGAGGAGTGTTGATGATAGTAGTAAAGTTTTCCGGACAATCGAACCTTAACATTATCTTCCATGGTCCGTTAAGGCTAACGGTATCGTAGGCTTTGATGAGATATACTAAGATGGTGTACAGGTCTTGGTTGCTCTTGACATTTGCGAGCGGAACAGATCATATCAGCTCTAAATCCGCAGAATGTTTTAGCAGAAGGTCTGTGATTAGTACTTTTTACCTGCAACTTTTAAAGGGTGAAATAGAATGCGGTTGTCATAGGACTATGATCCGCATACCTTGTAGATTTCAGCGGTGGTAATGTCTCATCCACAAGGATGCCAGGGACTCAGTGCAGAGACTTTTCGCCGGTGCAGTCAATTTTCGTGTTCATCTGATCTATTTCTTGCACCAGGTATCAGAAGATGTGTTTTGGGTCAGGTAGGTTTGTATGTACAGACGATCACCAAAACGTAGCCTTCAACAGTAGATTTAATAGTTGTTTGATGAATCCGTGTATTCCCTTACAATCTTGAAAGACTCTTTAAATCCAGAGTAGTTTAACTTTGGCTTCAATCTCGTGCCAGATCAACTATAGGGAAATAAGACTACCTGTAAACAATCACGACAGACAACTTGCTGGCAGACGGTACCTTATACAACAGGCCTACTGTTGATGTATTCTAATAGGGTTTAAATCTCTCTCTCTCTCTCTCTTGCTCTCCCTATTCCAGGCGAAAGTCGATTTCACTGGACACAAGATTGTTAATTTACTGTACAGCGACATAACTGCTAACATAGTAACACCGTCGGTTAACCCAGATTTAAGAATAAAGTTTTTGTTTTTTGTTTGTTTGTTTTATTTGGAATTTAACGTCGCTTTAACAGTATTTCAGTCATATCGCGATGTCCAGCTCATTACAAGTGGAGGAAGACCCCCGCGGGACCTATGTACACTATTTCAGGCACAGAGCGCACCCATGTAGAACCACCGACCTACCGCAAGCCAGCTGGAAGGCTTCCTCACTTGAAAAATCCGAAGTGACCAGACCGGGATACTAACCCACAGCGGTGAGGGGCTGAGTAACGGTTTGGTTTGCCACGGATCTAGTTACAGCCTGTTTAGAACAAGACATGTTGAAACGTGTCTGGAACGAGTTTATACTTTTTAAGATAATTCATCAATCACATCATTTGCTTACTATGTTGATATTACGTGGCTCCTTCCTCAATTGTAGGTCAAAAGGGGAAAAAATCTGTCCACCATTCCTGGTTAATCAGACTTTATGATCTACAGATGAAAAATAGATACGTAAGGTGTTATACACTCTTAAATAATGTTAAACAAGACAATCCCGAAGATCTCTCTCCCTCTCTCTTTCTCATAGGAGTATGAAATATAACCAACAGAACAAACTTACAATACTTCAGTTTTATTTCACATACAGAACATGCAATTCAACATATACCAGGTGAATTCAAATACCCTGTTTTGCATGTTTTTAAATAGCAATGTATATTTCTTTTATATGTAACTGTACAAAGTGGCAAAACTTATACACAAACCCTTTGTTTAATATCAAATAATAACCTGTGACATATTTTTACATGTACAGAGATAAATCTGGCTTCAAGTAGGTGCTTTATACATACAGTACTTAAATAGATAGAGACTTTGTTCGGGTCCGATATTTTCTCAGTACCCATATGGGTAGGATGTAAAGCTTTCACCAGTGACGCGTTTGTCAAATTCCAAGCGATAATTATTGGCCTGGGATGTTGTGAGTAATTTGACGTTGTCTCTATCGCGACAAATCTTAAATGCGTCTCTGACCGTCACTACCATTTTGTCTGCAGAACGAACCATGTCTTTCAGAATGTCAAAGTTAATTGAAAGTAATTGTTTTTGTAATTCAGAGTGAAACGTCTGATTTTACAATGGGTGACATTGCCATCTTCGTCTTGGTGGTCCAAGCGGTACGCAAAATTTTCGGAACTCCTGTTTCAAAGGTTGTAATGCTATTGTTTGGGGTTACACTTGTCAAGTCTCCGAGAAAATCACCCAACTCCAGTTTTCGTTGGCCAAGGCAGTGGTGGTGAACACGACAGAATCAGTATCGGCATACAATGCTCGGAGCCCAGCATTTCTAGGTAACTGTACAGTTTAAGGCGTGCCTCGGCCGTTGTGTAAGCAGCAATGACTACATTGTCTTTTCCTGATGGCCCAACAAAGTCGTCTTGAAATTTCCATCGTTGCTCCACAGCCTCATCTGACACGTAATTGTCAGCCTTCACCTCCTCGCTTTCGCTGGTCAGTTTGTCAAAATAGACGGACGGGTCATCAGTGATCTCAACTTGGGACATGTTGCTGAGTTGCCTGAACTTGCCCCAAAATGAATTGAGCATGAGCTTCGCAAGCGCTCTCATACCAGGATTTTTCTTGATGTAATGGTAATCTAATTGAATACCTTCTTTTTCATTATAGGACTGAATGTAACTCTGTTCTTTTCTCCTCACTTTGACACCACGTATGCCAACCGCTTGTTTCTTGTTTAAGTTTCAAAAACGTATTGACGTATTCTATGAATATACCCCCCGTTTTGTGGTGGGGTCATATTGCGACACTCACGAGAAGTACCAAACCTCGTATATTGTTTTGATGTTATACGCTGCTTGCACGGCCTTTTTTAACTCGTCAGTCACCCATGTGCCTATAAACTCGTTTTCCTTTTCCGAATGATGACAATGCGATTGCTGTCCGGTTTCAGCGCAGGTTCGGCACAATACAAACAATAGTTTTTGTTCAGTTTGTATGTGAGTATTGGGTGAAAAAGACCCTTCGGTGGAATAACTTTGCACTTAATAAAACCTTCGTAATCATCCACTTTGCCTGTTTTATTTATGAACGAATAGAGAGAAGTGACGTCAAAGAGGCTGATTGTTTCTGTTTCTAAAGCTTCTTTGTATAATGTGAACTCTTCCTTCCTGCATCCAAAGAAAACATCTCTAGGCTGAAGAGGTGTCACCAGTTCGAAACTTCCAACATATTCTGCCACTGACTTATTATGGGCCAGTTCTCTGTCGAAATCCGACTCCCACATGGAAGTGTATATTTATCCTTGGTTTACAAGAAATCTTTTTTATCCAATGTTCTCTAGCCCATGGTTAGTTTTGCAACTGGATTCATAGTTGCACTAGCAGACTTGCTCGGATTGCCATGTCAGAAGTCGCCATGAAGCTCCAAGACTACTTTCTGTCCATCAGCTCGTTCGTAGAATACATCCACTAAGTATTCCCCTATGTGTTTTCCCCTTTCGTTCCGCGCATGCTGTATCTTATGGCCTGTTGTGTGATATAAGGATTTCAGCAATGCCTTTGTGGACTGATTTTGTTGCGGATTGTATCCGTGGGTAAGGATTATCCCTATACAATCTTTTTCTATATATTTTGAGCGAAAGATGCGCTGGCAGGCAGAGGCTATCGTAATGGATTTTTCGAAGGGGTCAATTCTGGTGACATCCATAAAGTGTTCTCTAAATTTCAGACATCAGCGTCTTAGTATGTCTACATCTGAACGACAGTAACGCAAAATCTTCTTTGAAAATCAAAGGGTTTTCCTTTATTTCCCGTGTACCAAGTAAGGAACACATTCCTGTCTTCGGGTGCGCTTGCGTCTGGGTTGTAATACTCCACGTCAGGTATATGCGAAACAATTACCTGTTGGTTCCATTCTGTTGTACAAGTGGGGGAAGTGGCCCTTGGCGTATTCTGACAAGCCAAACATTTTTGGCAGTTTTGAAAGAGCCATTGGTAAGAAGTAGATAGAATCTATCATCTTGGTCTTGCAACAAGGTACTTGTAGACACATGATCTTAGTACCATTTGGTATAATGGAAGGTATGATAGCGTTTTTGTATAGGTGTTGCAAAATAGCATACTATCTCATTTTCACACTCAACAATGTCGTCTTATTGGCATTCAAAGTCCATAAACATGAAAGTTTGCGGATCTTCTCGTTCTTCAATAAGCTCCTTTCCTATTGATTTTGGACTTTCCTCCACGCAGTCGTATTCAGGTAACATATAACACTGATTTCCCTTCGGAAAGTAATCTCTGCATACATCACAGAAGATCTCTCCGCAAACATGCTGCTTTTTATGTTTCTTTTTTTGTTGACGGTATTGCCACATTCTTCACAGCGTGTCATAATTTTGCATGTAGAATTCCCCTTTACAGTTTGTAGTTCATAAATATCGAAACAGTGTTGTCCCTTGAAATACCTGTTGCATATATTTCAGTGGAGCCAAAATTCATTGCAGTAGTTATGAATTTTGCAGCACATGTAGCAAACGTTGTTGCATTTATGTTTTTCTTTGTGATCATAACCTTTCTGACACTTGGTACAGAAGTACTTTTTTGTCAAAAAAGCAGCCATGGATGTAATTACATCATAATGACCATCGTGAAAGTACAAATATATTTTATCATTTGCTTTTGGTCCACTGTATATGATACTGTTGAAATGTTCCTGGGATACTACATGATTTGATAATTTCGTTACACATCCTGAAACTTCTTTATTTCTTTGACACCGCATTTTCCATGGGACACGTCAGCTTGTTTATGTAACTGTTCAGCAAGCTGTCTTTGGATGTCACAACCAGTCCGACTACTGTTCCATTTTTCATGGCAATCAAACTTCGCTCTAGCTGTCACCAAAGCACGTGCAAAACGCAGACCATAGTTGTTCTGGATCCGCATGATACACTTTTTGTCGAGAATGAACTTTGCAGTGTTCATATTCTTGCAACTTTTTGTGTACCTCCCTCTGGCATGTCCACAATGGTGACTTCAAAAATCAGCGATTCATCTATAGCAAAATCTCCGTTGGACTGGAGTACTCTCTCCAGTTCCGACATGAATCTATCAGCCGTCAATTGAGGTATTTTCATAAATGGTATGACGATGGGATAGTCCAATGAAAGACTTTGAACTGTTAACCTCACTAAGTCTTCTTTGTCCCCAATGTCAGATCATACAAAAGCATGAAACAATCGTTTCAGCGTCCTCAGTATATCCTCTGTCACTTCAAGATCTTTAACGTTCACTTTAAATGTTGAAGCTTTTGTCCTAAATTTTTCCATGTGTTGCTCTTTGACATTTTGGAGATGGTAAAACAGTCGGGGGTCGTCGCCTTTCTTTAATCTTTTGGATACTGAACTCTCTTCCTGGTTTTGATCCTCTTGTTCACTTGTGGGTGGCCTTTTGCGTCATCCAACTACTTGATAGACACGTTCCTTGTGTTTGTTCAATGTATACTGGCGGCTAAAAGCCTGTCCACATTCGTCAAAATGCACATTGTTTGCAGCAACTTGTTTCTTCTTATGTAGGTTTAGATTAACCCTCCTGTTAAACCACTTTACACACATGTCACAATTGAACTTCTTCCAGTGGTTTTCATTTCTCCGGTGTTGTAGCAGCTGGATGGGCAAAGTAACCCCACATTCCTCACACTGGTGAGCCATGCCCGTTGTCACTAATATGAAGAGAAATGACATTTTTGTTTATGCATTGCTTTTTATAGACATAAACACACTATTCACACAAGTGATCTATCGGGCTACATTTTAGACATTCTGTAAGATTTCCTTTATTTAATACCAATATATATCAGCAGTAGTCAAATTTGAACAAGCTATTTGATGTAATATTGTTTTAGATTATAGAAGAAATCATTACACTTGGTGGTGCTAGGAACAACAAACATACTAAATCATTCAAATTTCGCAGTTTGTTGTCATTCAACCGTGAAAAGAGAATCTTCCTCACTATCACAGTAGCATCCGAACTTCATCTTTCTAATGCATTGTATTTGTGTTTATGTGCTAAATCAACTCACAACCTACCTCAGAATATTCATTATTTCAAATCGTGAATTTTTTTAAAGATCTATTTATAAACAAGTATACACCTAATATAAGTCAACAGCGTATAATGTAATAACGATAGCAGTTGTGGTCACTTATGATATATTATCAACGTCTGTGTGTGAAAAGTGTTTAGAATGTACCTGTTTTACTCACTTTCTCGTTTTTCGATTTTCCTCTTGGAAAACTACTTGACTACAATTGTGAAACAACTGACTATTTGCCAGAAATTTGCCTCCATTTGTAAAGTTCAGAACCCCACTACGGTCAGTTATGTGTAATTGTTATTGTTTGTTCATCAACACTGTCCAGTTGATGAGATATTGCAATTTATCGTACTGTTTGTAACACAATAAATTTATTTTGCTTCAGGTAAGTTAGGGAATCGTGCTACAGGTTGTGGGAAACGACTAATTGGTCGACTCCTGCATGGATAAGAAACGCAGATGACACAGGGAACTTGATATGATGTAGCTGAGACAGAACTGTACATAAACAAAGATACTGATAAGAACCGCACTGTTAATCCCTGTTAGTGTGGAGAATGAGTGGTACATATGACTGAGGACAGTCTGCTCTGCAATCAGTCTCCAACAAACTATCAGAATAAAATTGGTCATTTACGTTGCCAGCTGGGGACATAAAAAGTGGGAGCCGTGCCCGGTCGGTCCCCCTCTAAATCCGCCCCTGCATAATGTGTCAAAATCACTTGTATGTGTTAACAAATTTTAAGCACGATTTCAAAAAAACTTTCACCATGTTAAAACACTCGGATCTTGAGGTTCGTGTACACCCGACAG